>JAHXMU010000118.1:5555703-5574379 GCA_019455685.1 Philornis downsi | reverse complement strand
TGTTGCTCTAATGAAAGAAAGCGCGGCACCCATCTTGCGCACAGCTTTCTGATCTTGAAATAATCGGCCAATATATAACGTATAACATTTTTTGAAATGCTTATCATTTCAGATAGCTCACGCACCTCCAGCCGACGATCACCCAACACTATTTTGTGGACTTTCTTAACCGCCTCTGGCGTGGACACATCAATTGATCGACCACTGCTGTGTTTGTCTTGGCAGCTCGTACAGCTTTGTTTAAATTCTGTTAACCAATATTATACAGTCGTAAACGAAGAAACAAACTCCCCCAGAGTACAATCTAGCTTGACTTTAATATTGGTTGAACTGAGGACCTTTCAAATGGAAATATTGAATTACAAAACGGTGACCAATTTTTTCCATATTTACAAATTCACAGAGATCGTTTACTTTTGATAGTTCAAATAAAAATACTAAAGAATGTGGCGCTTTGAAACTTAAAACATATGTTTTATAAGGTTGCCACTTTCCAATAAAATAACATTTTTCAAACTACTGGCACTATCTATATGTATACGAGGTGTGATGGAAAACCGTTATTTTCAAATTTCGTGAGTTAAGTATGTTCGATTTTCGCAGTTTTTTCTGTTATGTTGGTACACATGTCTGTTATATAAGTTGACAATATGAGCCATTTTGGATTGTCAGTTTGTTTTTAACAGATAAAGAGGTTAGTCGTGTTTTGGTGTGTTCTTCGATTTTTTACTAAAAATGGATAAGAAACTGTATTAAGTTTTGTGTAAAAAATGAAATTAAATGTGCAAAGACCTTTGAAATATTGATTGTGGCATTTGGCGAGTCTACTATGAGAGAACACAAGTTCAATTGTGGTATAACCGGTTTAAGGAAGGCCGAGAAGATGTCAATGACGACGTTCTTCCTGGTCACCCGAGCACGTCAACAGCCAATGAAAACATTGAAGCAGTGAAGAAAATTATTTTGAATAATCGTTGAATCACTATTAAAGAGGTTGCTGGTGATGTTGGCATATGGTTCGGCTCATGCCAAGCAATTTTTACGGATGTTTTAGGCATGAAACGTGCAGAAACGAAGATTGTTCCAAAATTTTGAACAAAAATAACGTCGCATGGACATCGCTCAGGAACTGTTGAACGTCGTCAATGACGATCCAAATTTCCTCAAAAGGTCATAACTGGTGACTAATCATGGGTGTATGGCTATGACATTGAAACCAAAGCCCAATCATCCCAATGGATAATGGATGGCGTCCAGAAGAGCCAAGCCCGAAAAAAGCACGTCAAGTTTGGTGAAATATGAAGGTTTTGCCCACTGTTTTCTTCGATTGCAATGGCGTGGAGCATCATGAATTCTTGCCACAAGGTCGTACGGTCAATAAGGAATACTGCCTTGATGTTATGCGCCGTTTGTGCGAAGCAATTTGTCAGAAACGCACAGAATTGTGGAAAAACCAATCATGGATTTTGCACCATGATAACGCACCGGCTCACACATCGATGCTTGTGCGTGAGTTTTTGGCCAAAAACAAAACTGCAATCATGCCTCGACTACCGTATTCACCGGACTTGGCCCCCGCGGACTTTTTTCTCTCTCCAAAACTGAAGACACCGATGAAAGGAAAGCGTTTTGCTACAATTGAGGAGATAAAAGAAAAATCGAAACAGGAGCTGTTGGCGATACCAAAAAGCGCGTTTTAAAAGTGTTTCGAGGCTTAGAAAAAACGCTGGCATAAGTGTATTATATCCGAGGGGGATTACTTACTTAGAAATAAATACTTTTTGGAAAAAATTGAAAAGAAACAGTTATTTTTTGATCACACTTCGTACGTTAGGCCGGCTAGTTTTTGGACC
Source organism: Philornis downsi (assembly GCA_019455685.1). Taxonomy (NCBI): domain Eukaryota; kingdom Metazoa; phylum Arthropoda; class Insecta; order Diptera; family Muscidae; genus Philornis; species Philornis downsi. Next base: position 5,572,526 of record JAHXMU010000118.1, on the reverse strand, counting down.
GCACTCGTAAGTACTGAAAATAAAAATGGGAGGCATCGCCACATTCGGGCATTAAGTATTTAGTAAGCATACACCTTAAAAAAAATTTTTACTTAATCTGAGTTCCAAATTTTTTCACATTAAGTCTAAAAAATTTACTTGGATCTAGTTGATTCTAACTTAAGTCAGGAAAAGTATCGTAATTTAAACCAATTTTTCTTAAATGAAGTACACAGTAATAATACACGAACTCAAGATTACTAACGAATTTTTCTCAAACAAATTCCTTGTGAGCGAGTATAAATTAATTAAAATTTAAGAGAAGTTTCTTTATTTTTTAGAGGAAAATTCTGCTAATTTAGTATGGAATGACAGAAGATAACAATTTTTTTGAAAAAAACACGGTACATGTTTATGTTGAACTAAAAATGTGTTCAAATTCTTGACTTGAATTCACAGCAATATTAAAATTTAGTTCAAGTACCAAAAAATAAAATCAGAATGTAGTGCTTATAAGCCCGTGTATACTAAATATTAGGAACATTGGATGCCAATTTGTTTATTTTGTTCATACTCATATTAATTTCGTATGAACTGAAGATTCGAATAAATATGGCCTGGGTTTTGTTTCACATGAATAAGATTTTTGGAAAGGGATGGAAAAAAACATAGTACATATAGAAAAAAACAAAATCCTGAAACATGAAGGATTTTTCAAAAATTTTCCAGTACATTTTTCTTAAAATGTAATTAAAATGAACTGAAATCATTTTATTCATACATATTATAGAAGTAAACTAAGTTTAAGGAATAATTTCGTAACTTTTTGTTGATATTTCCTTACATTTGATTAACACAATTTATAGAATTGAACTATAAATAACTATCGAAGTTTTACATACGTTTGTTCATGCATTTTATAAAACTGAATTAAAATTAACCACCGATATCTTACTTTTGTTTGGTCAACTTACTTGAATTTAGTTCACTTAGATGTGTGTAAGATAAATAAAATAAAATAAGTTTGGACTCATATTAAATTTAATTTATATATAAATCTTAAAGAAAAATGTGAATTGTGAACAATTTTAGTTCATTTTTGCTCAAATTTAGTTCTCTTTCTTCCGTGAAGTTCTGCAGATGAAAATGGACGCGCCCCTTGTGGTACCACACTTACGAATTGGTTTAGAGGCGGTTCGACCGCTAACGTAATTTCAGCAACCATGTGGACAAACATTCGTACATCGCCGTAAAATTTTGCAACGATCAAGAACATACGAGGTGTGTTCAAAAAATAAGGTGAGTTTTCATTTTTCTCCAAAAAATATTTATTTATTCATCAACTTCTATTTTGTCTCCCTCTGATATAATACACTTGCGCCAGCGTTTTTTCCAATCCTCTAAGCAGTTCTAATATGCACTTTTTAGTATGTCCTATAGGTCTCTCAATGATTCGGTTTTTATCTCCTCAATCGTCGGAAAACACCGTCCCCGTGACGGCGGTTACAGACGACGGCCTATTCTTGGGAATAGAAAAAAGTCGCAGGGGGCCTAATCTGGTGTATACGATGGCGGAGGCATGATAACGGTGTTGTTTTTGGTCAAATAGTCTCTTACAGGCAAATATGAGTAAGCAAGTGCATTATCATGATGCAAAAGCCATGAATTTTTTTCCACAATTCCGGCCGTCTTTTTTCGTATTTTATTTACGCAAACGGCACATAACTTCAAGGTAATACTCCGTATTTATCGTAGTAAGAAGTATTGTGTATTAATTGTTGTATTGTGGTATTGTGTAAGTATTGTGGTAAGAACTCCTGATGCACTACGCCATGGCAATCTAAGAAAACAGTGAGCAAAGCGTTGACATTTGCTCTAACTTGGCGTGCTTTTTTTGGTCTTGCCTCTACTCGACGCTTCGATTGGGATGCTTTGGCTTTGGTTTCGATGTCAGAACCATATGCCAGTTATGATCCTGTTAAGCAAATCTGGATCATCGTTGACGTCATTCAACAATACTCATGCGATGTTGTTTTTGGTCAAAATTCAGCAATTTTGGAACGAATTTCGCTGCCACACGCTTCATGCCCAAAATTTCCGAAAAGATTGTATGGCATGAGCCAACCGATATGTCGACATCTTTAACATCTTCTCTAACTGTGATTCGACGATTCTCCATAACAAGTTTCTTCACTTTCTCAACATTTTCATCGGTTGGTGATGTGCTGGAGCGTTTAGAGCGAGTGTCGTCATTCACATCTTCTCGACCTTGTGTGAAAAGCTTGTACAACTTGTAAACATTTTTTGGACTCAGAGTACTCTCACCGCATGCCACTGTCAACATTTCAAGTATTTTTGATCACTTAATTCAATTTGTTACACAAAATTTGATGCAACTTCTTTGATCCATTTTTTTCGATAGGAGAAAATTACCAAGCATGCAAAACACTTGTCTTGTTTATGCCTCTCACAAACAAACTAAGCATGCTATATGGATAAAACCGTCAACATATCTTCGAGACGAGAGTACCAACATAAAAAAAAATAATAATCGAAAGTCGAATGTAAATTTACCTTATTTTTTGAACACATGAAATGAGAATTTCTAGGGGTGACGAAATGACAAACCTAATATAACCCTGTGTTATGGCGGTGCATATAAAATATTAGAAATTGCGAATTTTGTTATCATATATTTTTCAACTTTAAGTGCGGTTCGCACACAATTTGTTGCAGCCGTTTTTTTTCTGTGTAGGCATTTCTGAAAGGACTCGTTAGTGTTGGTCCTGAGTGCTTGTTGATACAATTGACATTCAGTAAGTGTGTAAATGTTAATATCCAAGGAGGGTGTCATATGAACATTAACAAATGTCCATCCGTGCTAAGGAAAAAGAAGGCAAATATACTGCTGGCTTTGTCTGTAACAATAACAGATGAGTGGGCGAACATATTCAAGTGCTCCTGGGGGCAGATATCTGTTGATAATACAATGTCATTGAGCGAAGGAGATGTATGCAGACAGATATAAGTAGAGAAGATGTATTGGCCATCATTTCTTTAAACGTTATATAATTTATGGATAATTTAAAACATTTACATTATGGATTCACCTCAACCAGGAGATTTTAATGTAAGTGCTTTAAGCAATTCATAAATAATATAACGTCTAAAGAGAGGATTAACAAAAAACCTGCTCTGCATATATTTTGTTACTGAAATAACGTATACATTTTTTCGGGTACTGCAAAACAAGTACTTTTGGCGCGGATATTTATTGGAATGAATAAGATAGTTAAATTAAATATGAATCTGTTTAATCTCTTACTTGTACTTGTAACAGAAATAGCTAATGAGATCTAAGACGTATTAAAATTTAGCCAAAAACTACAAGAAACTCAGTCAGTTCTACCGACTTACATATTATTTGCATTCCCCCAATGTCATTTTGTACTCGTGCAGAAGAATGAGGGATGCCAGAAGGGTTGTGGTAAATCTCCTACGATTCTATCAAGAAATCTTTTAGTTTAGAGTACAAAATAAGCGAATTTTTAACTTTCTGAAGTCCGCCGCTTATCCAATCTGGCAAGGCTGTCAGCTGTTAAATGCCTCTCAGCTGAAGTGTTATTTATTTAGTGAAAAGTTTGACATTTATGAATATGGATCGGAGAACCGGAGAACGCGTAAAAATAATTGAAACTTACTATAAAAGTGGTGATTCGAAAGTGAACTTTCAATCAAAAAAAAATTTCTTCAGCGATAAAGCTCATTTTTCGCTCGGTGGTTGCGTCAGCAAGCAAAATTGTCGCATATGCCGCCATTGCATTCGGAAAAAGTGACTGTTTGATGCGTATTATGGTCTGCAGGTGTCTCTGGGCTGTTTTTTTTTCGAAAACTATCTCAAATCTACCTGCTGCCACCAAGTCAGAGGCAGTCATTTAACTGCTATTCGTATACAATGGCAAAGTATATAAAGTTTCATCGAAATCGTGTTTTACACAAATTTACTTTAACTCTAAAAATAGATAACAGTACAATAAAAGGTAATCCACCATTTTTTCAAAAGATGTCGTAATGGTCTGTATATCACGTCGGGTTACGCTAGATGGTATTAAAAACATGAGATTTCATACACAAAATATTTTTTAGACAGTTTTGTGATTGATTGACGCAATGCTGATTGAGTGCACATCATATGCGTAGCAAAAGGGTTGCTAAGAGCCCACAGAAATTTTTTTAGCATCCCCTAAGGTTTTAGATAATGAATGAATGATTGGATTGTCTGTTTGTTTTTGACAGATAAAAAGGTCGCCTGGTCGCCCGAGCACATCAAGTTCGGTCAAATGTGAAGGTTTTGTTCTCTGTTTTCTTCGATTGCAATGGCGTGATGTATCATGAATTCTTGCCACAAGATCGTACGGTCAATAAGGAATTCTACCTTGAAGTTATGCGCCGTTTGCGTGAAGCAATTTGTCAGAAACGCTCAGAATTGTGGAAAAACCAATCATGGATTTTGCACCATAATATCGCACCAGCTCACATATCGATGCTTGTGCGTGAGTTTTTGGCCAAAAATAAAACCGCAATCATCCCTCAACCACCGTATTCAGCGGACTTGGCCCCCGCTGACTTTTTCCTCTTCCTAAAACTGAAGACACCGAAGAAAGCAGAGCGATTAAGGAGCGACACCAAAAAGCGCGTTTCAGAAGTGTTTCGAGGATTGGAATAAATACTGGCACAAGTATATTACATCTGAGGGGGATTGCTTTAAAGAAAATAAAATAGAAATTGAGGAATAAATAAATACTTTTTGAAAAAATTTAAAATAAAGGTTATTTTTTGATCACACCTCGTATATTCGACAATATATTTTCAAAATTGTGTCTTGTTTATTACTACTTTCTTTTACAACCGTATTAATGAACATATTATTTTATGATGTACAAATGTGAGATGCTGCGATTTCAGTGAAGGAAATTAATAAGAAAAGAATGGCGTTGCCATTTGAGAAAATTTTCCTCGCGAAAAAACATATTATTAGTGTCGGGTGGACAAATTTCATGACATTTTTTTTATACAGTAGTACCAGCCTTAAAGGCAAAAACGAAAGCCAGGCAGCTTAAAATACATATAGTGTTTATGGGGCTGATACTGTAACCACTAATAAAGCACAATTTTGATTTCGTCGATTCCGTTCTGCTCTGCAAGCAAATTGTCGAAATTATGGAAATCATCAAGTCCGACCATCATATAAGCAATATAACTATTGCTCACGAACTAAAAATTGAGCAAGAATCATTTGAAGTCATTTGAATAAGACTGGGTACAAAAAGGAACTTGATGCATGATGTACGAATAGCGTTGAGCCGGCGCAAACGGTGGCCAAGCCAGAATTAACAGTCAGGATCGTTTTGCTGTATGTTTGATGAGATTCTCAGGGAATGATCTACTGTGAGCTGCTTCGTTACAGCTAAATTCTCAATTCAGTCTTGTACTGTCAACAGATGGAACGTCTGAAGGAAGCAATTGGCCAACTTTGACCAGTAGGAAAGGAATTGCGTTCTATTAGGACATATAACGTAAAGGGGCTTGTTTGGGGGGATTGCTAGGCATCTACCTTATAGTCGAGACCTGGCACCAAATGCTTACCACCCGTTGATTTTGTAGGTGAAAAATTCGCCTGAAGAAGAGCATGCAAAAATCGACTAAGCCAGTTTTTTGCCAATATTGACAAAGATTTCTATGAGAGGGGCAACAAATTATCGAACAAAACAGTTAATATTTTACTTAAATCGGATCATTCGAACTATACTAAATAAAGCCTTTTTCACTATTTTCTGTCAAATTGGTCAGTTCTTATATAATACTAGCCGACCCGGCAAACGTTGCTTTGCCTTCAAATTTTAGCAGGAGCAGAAATAATCGCTTTTTAATTTGTGGTTTGTATAGGAGGTACCACTCCCCCACTCCCCATTGTCCAATCCCGCCCATATTTGCAGTAGCACTTAAGATATGTACACCAAACCGATGTACCAAATTTTGTTCAAATACCGTAAACAGGAGCAGAAATATTAGATATTTAATTTATGGTTTGTATGGGAGGTACCACGCCCCATTGTCCAATCCCGCCCATATTTGCAGTAGCACTTAAGATATGTACACCAAACCTACGCATCAAATTTTGTTCAAATACCGTAAGCAGGAGCAGAAATAATTGATTTTTAATTTTTTGTTTGTATGGGAGGTTCCACGCCCCTTTTTCCAATTGGACCGAATTGTAAATCTAAAGCATCCCAGGCACCACCCAGACGCATATACAAAAATTTATGCAAAGCGGTCCAGCCGTTTAGGAGGAGTTCACTGACAACGCCCGCACAGTAGAATTATATATATAAAGATATGATATCATAAGAGGTGCGGTAGGAAGCCTGTTATATTATACTGAATTTGGTATTACCGAGTAAAATATATGAACTTGGAAATATATGTGGGTTAAATCATATAATTTGTATGGGAGGTACCAGAAGGGGCAGGGCTATCCTGTAAATTTTTCACTATAACGCAATACGCTTGACAAACCAGAGGTAACAGGGGAAAAACTAAATTTCGGTAAATAGGACAATTTAAATGGAATGTGAAATGGAATGGATGTGACCAGATGTGACCTCTATTTTCATTCTGGGAAATTACTTCAGCGTATGCATCAAGTAAAAAATTTTACAGAATTAAGTACAAGTGCTTGAACGATGAATGATGAAGCTAATAATATATATGTATGTGGGTTAAATATAGCATATTTATGGGACGTACCAGAAGGGGCGTGACAATGGTTTCCATTTTCGGCTATTTGTATAGCAGGTCCCAGATATAATGGGACAATGCGAAGTTTATCAAGTGCACGATGTGTGCAAAATCTGGTTGAATGTCATACAACTTTTTGGAAGATATTAAGCTAAGGAGGTTTGGGTTAAATCGAAGGAGTTTGGTCAATCGCTCGACCTTTTTAAATTTTGCCTGCCATTATGAAGGTAAATAGATAAATAGTAAATAGATTAAAATTTAGGTTGTTGCAGTTATCTCATTAGAAGTTGCAGGAAAAAATTTAAGTTTCGTAAAATCGGCCAATTTTCATGGAAAGTATTAGAAAGAGTGGATCGATTTAGCCTCCATGTATGATCCGGCTAAATATTGGGATGGGCCAAGTTTTAGGAGCTTTCATAGAGACAGATGGTCATCGCTAAAACGTCTTGAAAAATAATGAAATGCATTTTGTCAAAAATTTCTTGAAACTTCCTTTGGGCGTTACCGTTTTGCTGTATCAAATGATATGTCAATCAGTCAAATTGTGTGGAAGACATCAAAAGGTGTGGATCGATATAGACCATTCACAACTCTCGGCTATGATTTGGCGAACTATTAAGTTGTGTAAAATCCGAGAAATATACAATATAAATATAGAAAAATGTGCACATATAATTTTTAGTAAAGTTCGTTGTTATAAATCGAATATGCCGTAAAAGAAATGAGCCACTTATGTTGCGCCTTATCGTCTAAAACATTTTGATTTTATCTATAGTTAAATTGCTGTGAAATGTTTATGCTGTTCAAATTTGAAGGTTCATATGATATCATATATATATAATTATATGGTATATATGGTATATTTATTACATGGTACATAATGCACATTTATGCCCCGTTTTTCTCCTTTGCCTAGTTTTTGAAAGTACAAATTTCAAAATACTACTTAAGCGGATTCACTGATGATTTCAGCTTTATACATTTTTCTTTTGCGATATTGTCGTTATTCCAGTACGAATAACCTAAAAGTACGAATACCCAAAAAATTCAGTTTATCACGCGCATTTATCACTTCATTTACAGCTGTTTGTTCCAATCCAGTGTACCACTTACGGGCCCCTTTTGTAATTGTTTAATCCCTGAAAAGTGGGGATTTCGTAAAATACCTTTTATCCGCACCCCTACATCATAAGAATGTTCACATTAGTTTTTCTGATTAAGGCATCAGTGCCTTGTTTTAGGCGATAGTACTATTTTTGTCCCCATTCTTTCATGTTTTCCCATAAAAGTTACAATTTTTTAAAAATACCTTCACATTCCTTATTTACGCTGTTACGCTGTTTACGCTGGTAAATTCACTCATCTGATTTCACGATTCTAAATCACTATTTTTCTTCTTGGCGGTGGTACCAGTTTGCTTCCCCTTTACCTTTTTTAAGTCCTAACAGTACTTATTTGAAAAATTACCTTTTTGGGCGCGATTAAGCTGTAAAAACTGGGTATACACATTTGTTATGAAACAGTTCATAGCATATTTGTCCCTTTCCTATCCTTATTTCCATCTAAAAGTGAGAATTTCGCTACAACTATCTGTGAATGGACAACCACAATTATGTTAATTCAGCTTTTGCCTTTTGTTGCGGATAATAATACGATAATGCTATATTCCGATTTTATCCCCTGACAGCAAAAACGTAGCAACATTTTTTCCCCACTTCGCGCTTTTTAGGGGTGATTAGCACATCAGTTTTCTTAACTCTAAATTTAACTATTTATTCTGGTCTGTGGTACCATTTTCATCCCTGTTTTTACCCCCAAAAACACTACATTTTAAGACTTCCTTTTGATCGTTCATTTAGTTCACAAGAAGAATTTTTACACCATTTTTTTTATTCTAGCTCTAGCCGAATTTTGAATGCTTATAGCAGGAATTGGCTGCTCTGGAGGGTTAACATGGTTACCAAATTGTATGGTTTTAGCTTTAGTCGCTAAAGCTAGGTGGTCGGTTTGGCCATTTTTACCCTGTTTTTTAGCTTTGCCCGCGCGGATTTCGAAAAGTCGTTATGGCATCGATTGGCTGGTCTGGAAGTTTAACATGGACACCAAATCTTACGATTCTAGCTTTAGTTACTTAGCCTAGGTGACCTTAGCCAGTTTAATCTTTCTTATCCCTTCCTATCACGTGGCTAAACTAGGAAGGAGAATATAACCAACAATTTTCATGATTCTAACTGAACTGAATTTATCACTTTTTACCCTGTTTTTATACCTAACAGTACGAATTTTGAAAAATCTCTCTTTATGATTTAGTCGATATAGCTGGGTCATCATCGGTTTGAGCCTTTTTACCCTGTTTCTAATCCGAAACGCACGGATCTGGAAAAATCGTTTTAGCAGCGATTAGCTGGTCTGGAAGTTTAACGTGGACACCAAATCTTACGATTCTAGCTTTATTCACTTAGCCTATGCGACCTTATCCTCTTTAATAATTTTTATCCTTTCTTATCGCGTGGCGAAACTAGGAAGGATAATATGACCAATAATTTTCATGATTCTAATTGAACTGAATTTATCCCTTTATACCCTGTTTTTATCCCTAACAGTACGAATATTGAAGCTGGGTCATCACCGGTTTGACCCTTTTTACCCTGTTTCTACCCCTAAACGCATGGATTTCGAAAAATCGTTTTAGCAGCGGTTAGCTGGTCTACAAGTTTAACATGGACACCAAATTTTACGATTATAGCTTTAACCACTTAGCCTAGGTAACCTTAGCCAGTTTAATCTTCCTTATCCCTTCCTATCACGTCGCTAAACTAGGAAGGAGAATATAACCAACAATTTTCATGATTCTAATTGAACTGAATTTATTCCTTTTTAATGGTATGAATTTTGAAAAACCCATCTTATTGTTCGCACTGGGCGATGACCACTCAGTCAGGCAGTCAGCAACGCAACAATTTTACATATATAGATAATATTTTTGCAAACAACTTCTCCTCGTTGATCTTAGTGCAAATGGTTTTTTTCCTTTCTGGTCTGGTATTATGACAACTTTTCACGCTGAAACTCTGTATAAGAAAAACGGCCTTAAAATTTTGAAGTCAAATTTTTTCAAAAGATATGAGGATTGCTAATTCATAAACAACTGCAACCAATTGCTCCTCCCATTTTATGAGATTTTTAAAACTTTTTAATAAAAAGAAAGCACAATTTCGCGTATACAATATAAAATATAAGATAATGTAAAAACTTTGAGTGTAAAAAAACACAAAAGCAATTTGGCATCACTTCCTTTTTTTCGTTGGGAAACCATATTTCAGAAGTCTTTTCTGGTGAAAATAATATAATATTGTGTATAGCATTTATTTTTATGCATACACCCGTTATTTTTCTGGCATACTTGGCAACACCGATGGAGAGAATAAGTAAAACTGAATTCACCACCACATATACCTGATAACAATAAGAGCTTTGCTTGCCCCCTAAGTTATGCTATTGCATTCAGTATACAATAAGAGTTGGTGAACTTCATAACGTTGTTTTCACGATTTCGGCCAAATAAACGCGCGCTCTGTATCTGCTTTCTGAGTAAAGCGAAAGAAATTACAAAAAAAAAAAACAACTAGCAAAGGGAACACTTAAAACAAACATTTCTATTGTAGAGCTTAAATTACAGAGCTAAATAACTGTGCAGTTTGGGTGAGAAGTTGTAAATAATAACGTTTGCCAATACATGCCACTTATCTCATACTTCCTCCGATGGATACTTAAATGTGAATCCACAGAACAAATGCTTTAATATTGAACTACGTAAAAGGAAAACCGCACACACCCACTGACGAAACCTATCCAGCGTAAATGAATAATAAAAAAAACAAAAACGATGCCTGAACGTAAGTGGATTTTGTGTTTAAAACGTTTTTGCCATGAAACTTTAAATTGACAAAAGCTATCAAGGATTGTTTTGTATGCTTCGCTATCGTCACAAAGGCTGAGGGTGTAACTGTTGTGTTTATTCTTCCGTTCGTAATAGCATTGGATAGACATCGCTTTCAGTGTCTAGGTTAGTTTCTTTCCACAGCCTATCATTGATGTTAAGTTGCAATTGTTTCAAATCGTGCCCCAGAATAAACCGGTTGAGGAGATGGAGGTCGTCCATTTTGATGCCTAGAAAATATTCCACTAGTCCACTGTGGTTTATGCTCCCTTACACGCCATCATAACTTGTTTTAAACAGATTAAGGAGGAGGTTCATAAATAGAATTTTTTCCCCAAAATAAACTAATAAATATTTAAGCATTACAATGAACTTAAGAGGTGTAAAGAGATTCCTTTGTCGACTATTTTTGTCAAATAACTTTAATTTAACTTATTTCTGTAATAGAACGAAATATTACATTTATCGGAGGCTTCCGCTGAGAATTAGGACTCATTCATAATTATATCCTTAACTGCAGGCGATTATTGTATCTATCGCATGATTTTGGTATACATTTAAAGAACCTCTAAATTAGAATTATGCGTCTCAAAAATTGACTTTCATATAGTCATTATTTGAAATTCCGGAAACTAAGTTCAAGAAAATTACTTAATTTTAGTTAATTTCAACTTAAAAGTAAGAAATTATGTACAGGTTAAAAATTTGATCAACTCAAAATACGGAAACAGCTGTTTTCTTTAATGGAGTAAAAAAATTTCCCCCAATTATGTAAAAATGTACTAAATTTTAGCAAATTCTTCTTAAATATTAGTTAAAAGTAGAAAAAAGATATTTCACTCATATACCTATAGTGTTCAAAGTCGAAGCCCAAATTGGGTTTTTTCTTTGAAACCGTATGCCGATTTTTCATAATCGCCACTTTCGAATTACCGGTTTAATCGTCTTTTCACTTCCGTTAGTCGTTTTTTTAAAAAATTATAGGATTCAAAATCGAAACCAAAAACCGGCAAACCGTTTTATTTTGTCTCCAAAACCGTAGGCCTTTTTTTTGCAGATTGCTTTTTTTAGATACGATTTAATCGTTTTTTTCGCTCTAGTTAACCGTTTCCCGAGAAATTAATTAGAGTATTCAAAATTGAAACCAAAAACCCGCAAACTGTTTTATTTTTTTTCAAAACCATTTTTCCGCTTCGGTTAACCGTTTTTTGAAAAATTAATTAGAGTATTCAAAATCGAAACCAGCAAACCTTTTTATTTTTCGCCAAAACCGTATCCCGGTTTTTTCCAGGTAGCCTTTTTCGATACGGTTTAATCTTTTTTCGCTTCAGTTAACCGTTTTTTGAAAAATTAATTAGAGTATTCAAAATCGAAACCGAAAACCGCCAAATCGTTTTATTTTTCTCCAAAACAGTATGCCGGTTTTTTCCAAATTGCCATTTTCGACACGGTTTAATAGTTTTTTTTCGCTTCGGTTGAACGTTTTAAAAAAAATTAATTATAGTATTCAAAATCGAAACCGAAAACCGGCAAATCGTTTTATTTTTCTCCAAAACCGTATGCCGTTTTTTCCAGATTGCCTTTTTCGATACGGTTTAGTCGTTTTTTTCTCCTCGGTTGAACGTTTTCCGAAAAATTAATTAGAATATTCAAAATCGAAACCGAAAACCGGCAAACCGTTTTATTTTTCTCCAAACCGTATGCCGGTTTTTTCCAGATTGCTTTTTTCGATACAGTTTAATCGTTTTTTTCGCTTTTGTTACCCGTTTCCTGTAAAATTAATTAGAGTGTTCAAAAACGAAACCGGAAACCAGCAAACCGTTTTATTTTTCTCCAAAACCGTATGCCGGTTTTTTCCAAATCTCTTTTTTCTATACGGTTTAATCGTTTTTTCGCTTCGGTTGAACGTTTTCCAAAAATTAATTAGAGTAATCAAAATTGAAACCGAAAACCAGCAAACCGTTTTGTTTTTCTTCAAACCGTATGCCGGTTTTTTCCAGATTGCCTTTTCCGATACGTTTTAATCGTTTTTTTTTTGCTTCGATTAACTGTTTCCTGAAAAATTAATTAGAGAATTTAAAATCGAAACCGAAAACCGGCAAATTGTTTTATTTTTCTCCAAAACCGTATGCCAGGTTTTTCCAAATTGCCTTTTTCGATACGATTTAAACGGGGTTTTTTCGCTTCGCTTTAGTCTGAAAGACTAAAGAAAAATGTTTAATTACAATTCATACAAATAGTATATGGTCATATCTATAAATTATTGATATCGGCGTTGCAAGCATTTTGATCTAATGAATTGACTTTGTCGCTATGGAAGATGTTGTCGAAATTAGCATAAAGAAAAACCAGTTTCCACATCCGAGTAGTTTCAATTTTGAAATTTGCTCAGCTTTGTCACAGAGTCGAAAACTAATGCCGCCTGGAAAACTATTTTCATGTGGAAAATATTCACATTTTTAATGCACAAAATTTGATTGTTTTCAACTTCTTGAAGTAGTAACATGGTTTCCTGAAGAAAATTAATAATGATAGTGCAACAAATCAAAATGAATGACATTTGACTACCAATTTTATTACCATAAATTATCGATTAGCGATATTTTATGACCTAATATAATATAGAGTGGCGCATCAATTGAACTACAATAAGAATTTCAAATATATATTTTTTTAAATCAATGTATTTCATTTATTTTTTTATTGTACAGAAAATTCAATTTTATTTTATGTAACTGATCGGTTTTGAAGCTAATAGACCGTAAATGACCGCCATGCTCATTAACGCATATGCGACACCTAATCAGAAAATGTTTTATTGCGGGATCGGTTCAATTTTTTTTTAATGGACTGCTTCAGTTCAGTGAAATTCCTTGGTTTCATTTTGTACACCTTTTGGTTGACATAACCTCATAAAAATAAGTCTGGTGCAATCAGGTCAGCTGACCTTGGGGACCAGCGGAATATGGAGTTTCTGGATATTAACTTTTTTGAGAATTTTCGTTGGAGCTCCGCCAAACCGGTTTGGCTTTGTGTGCAGTTGCTCCATCTAGCTGGAACCAAATGCTGTTGAAGCGAATACGTCCTTTTCGCAATTCTGGGTAAAAAGCTTCAACATCTTTAAAAAATAGTTTGCATTGACAGTTGACAATAGCACGATTCGTGCGCCACCCTGTATTTAAACAATTCTTGCCTGGCTTTCTCATAGTAGGGTTCTTATTGAAATTGTTATAAACTTAGAGATCACTTTAACGACAATTTCATTGTAAGTTGAATCTTGGATCCTTTGGTGAACATTCGATTCATCCACAAAAATAAATTTCAATAAATAGACAGTCTGATTAAGATGAACTTTTGGCAGGTTTTCCCACACTTATCAACGATTACTGCCCGGTGGGTTTGGTTACTGTGCGAGGATTAAAAATCAAGCCATATCAATAAATGTGATTTTCATACATTCTGTAGTCTGTAACCCAGCTTCTTACTGTAAGCAATGTGTTTTTCATTCTAATCTTGTTCTATAGAGGAAAACCGAACAAAACCAATTTATTTATTAAGAGGTGGCTTCGCGAATAATTCGATTATCCGGTTTCTGAAAAAGCCGTGTATTTAAACACTATACGCTGTGGCTGAGGATATCCAATCCGCTGTAATTTAACATGGGTCTCGCTATGAAAGCCTTAATCACAGTGCGCCATCACACATGGAACTGTTTTTATTTGCATTTGCGACAGCCAGCGTCCCTTTGGTGAACTCAGATTAATCCCGAAAGGATTAGTCTAAGTACTTTTGAGATAAGTAACATATACCTTTTAAAAAATTGCTCCCTTAGCCAAAAGTACCTTCGAAGTCACTGGTATGAGGTGAATTTCTGCTGGCAGGGAGGACGGCCTATGTAGACACCTCAACTTAATCGACAATAAACAGTGTTTTTCAAGATCACACATTAACATCAGGAGAACCTGATGGAGTGCAAGAACACTGACTACACGTGTTCTATTAACCACAGCCTAAGCCAAGGGTTTTACGCCACGATCAACAACAGGAAACTGCTCTTGGGGACCCTGATCTCCCGTGCTACCAGAAAAGGAAACACTAAAGGTGAAGGTATGTTCCCGCGACAATATTTGGTGTAAAAATGTGGAAATGACAGAATGGACGTAGTGAGTCGCTTGATTCTTTAATGCTCTGCCATTTCCATTCGCAGAGCTGAGTTTGCTAAATGCCTGGTGCTTGCTAAATTATACTGAATTTAGTGCAATCTAGGAAAATGTGGTCAAAATTTTGTAATTTCGCGTGGAAGTTACCAAAGAGGGCGTTGTTATCCGGTTGTTTTTTTATATTACGAGCCACTATAAAAAAGTAGGTAACTGCAGTATACTAAGTATGGATTAGAGCGGAAATTAAATTTTAACAAAATCGTCTAATTTGTATGGAAGATGCCATAAAGGCTGTGGCAGTGCCCTCTGTTTTCATTTTCAAAATTTATTTCACTAAACGCATAAGGTGTGCCAAATTTGACTGTATCCAGTACAACTACTAGAAAGATATGGAGCTAAGATCATATGGACTAAATCGATTATTTGTATGGGAGGTTTTAGAAGTGATGTTGCAATGCCCTCTGTTTTTATTCCCCGAACATATTCTGATACACGCATAAGGTGCGCCTAATTTGATTGAATTCAGTATAACTACTAGAAAGACATGGATACACATCATGTGGATTAAATCGGTAATTTGTATGGGAGATACCGGAAGAGGTGTGACCACGCCGTCCGTTTTTATTCCTGGAACTTATTTTGATAAACTTATATTATGTGCGAAAGATGACTAAATTCAATACAATTAACAGAAAGACATGAAGTTAAGAAGAATATAGGCGTCGAATCGGTAATTTGTATGTGAGGTATCAGATTGTGCAATTTTTCTCATAGGTTACAGCAAATAATGAACCAATATATTGAACAAGAACTTAAGTTACTGCAGGCTGCCGATTAGAAATTGCAGAGAATAGATTTAATTTTGGAAAATCGGTCAATTTGTATGTTAGAAACAAGAAGAGGCGTGATGAGTCAGGTAAATTTATTTGTTTTCATTAGACTTTATTGATAAAACATATTTACATATCGATTTATACTTCAAAGAGATGCCTTAACATAAATTAACACATCTATGAAATCCTAGAACATTTGAAGAAGGGGAAGATGACAAAAACCTTCATTTAAATATGGAATAGGGAAATCTAAATACAGATTTAAAGCCGTAATCATGGCCTAGCGTATAAGTTGTTTATATGAGGGGTTTCGCTTGTTGAACAAAATGTTGGGAGTTTATCAGATATTTCTACCATTCAGTGTTGTTTATATGGTAAAGTCTTTTTGTACTGAAAATCCACGGTAAGTTTAACATAAGTTTTAATATTTCATTTTCAGAAATTTGAAGCACTACGGATAAATAGACAAAAATGTATGTTACTCCAATTAACGAATGTGGAGTTACAGAAGAAACTGAATTTCTGAATTACGCACAATTTTATATGGAACTAGCCGACCCGGCAAACGTTGCTTTGCCTTCAAATTTTAGCAGGAGCAGAAATAATTGCTTTTTAATTTGTGGTTTGTATAGGAGGTACCACTCCCCATTGTCCAATCCCGACACCAAACACCAAACCGATGTACCAAATTTGGTTCAAATACCGTAAACAGGAGCAGAAATATTGGATATTTAATTTATGGTTTATATGGGAGGTACCACGCCCCATTGTCCAATCCCGCCCATATTTGCAGTAGCACTTAAGATATGTACACCAAACCGATGTACCAAATTTGGTTCAAATACCGTGAACAGGAGCAGAAATATTGGATGTTTAATTTATGGTTTATATGGGAGGTACCACGCCCATTGTTCAATCCCGCCCATATTTGCAGTATCACTTAAGATATGTACACCAAACCTACGCACCAAATTTTGTTCAAATACCGTAAGCAGGAGCAGAAATATTGGATATTTAATTTATGGTTTGTATGGGAGGTACCACGCCCCATTGTCCAATCCCGCCTTATTTGCAGTAGCACTTAAGATATGTACACCAAACCTACGCACCAAA
>JAHXMU010000118.1:5492736-5555693 GCA_019455685.1 Philornis downsi | reverse complement strand
CCACCCAGACGCATATACAAAAATTTATGCAAAGCGGTCCAGCCGTTATGGAGTTTTAAGCATAGGAACAAACCACGATTCATTTTTATATATATAGATATACCAGAAGGGTTGGGTCGATGTAGCCTATTTACATTCCCCGACTACGATCTGGCAAAATATTAGGCTGTGCCAAGTTTTGACAAGTTAAGTAAAGATTTGCGATTGCTATCGTGTCCACCAGCCAGTCAGACGCCTAGAGAGACGGACAGCCAGACCAAAATCACTCAATCGACTTAAAAAAGTCATGAAATATATTTGGCCGAAAGATATTTGGTAGTTCCTGTGGATGTTACATTTTTGGGAATTGGGTGATATATACTCATATCGTCATTCCTGAATGTATAACTCAAAATAAGGCTTTGGCAGTTGCATTTTTTAACACATATTAAAGAAAAATTAATTGAAACTAATGAAAATGTGATAAAATATTAAGTGTTCAAATAAGTTGCCGCTGTTTGCTAACAGATGGCGCCAGCTGTAACTGCTAGTCCATTCTGCCATAACCTAAACATCATGAGTCAAGCTTAGACATATGGTAAACATACCGCCTCGAAACAGAGTGGAAACAGATGATACTGCCACACGTCTTTTGGTACAGCCCGTACACATGACCGGTTTTCGAAATTCTACTTTTCCTAGGAAACAGGCTGCTGTAGTCTGGACTTTTGGTCTTCTATATAAATTTATAATTTTTTGAAAAATTATCGTATCTTTCAGGTTGTTGTACGGAATTCATGCGTTTGGTGAACTAAAGTCTTCTGACGCTTCCCAAGTAAAATGACTGCTTTAACCAAAAATTTGAAAAAATCAATCGGATAATCATGGCTTCTCCAGTAACTACTATAAGAATTATCTCATTTAACTCATACAGCTCTCTATTCATATCTTTTATTCAATTCAACAAAAATTTCGTATAATTATTAGACATTAGACATTTGTTCAACGTAGTTCTGTAAATAGGAATAGACTGTATTTCTATGCCCCTTAGGCTACCATACAGACAAAATGGGCGATTTAGCTACACATCAGTGGTCCCTCTGTGGTATCTAAGCGGCGAACCTCAGAAAAAAAGATAACTTTACTTCTTTTGCTGCGTTTTAATTTAGAGAATTTTGTGACAAAGCAAATGGATGTTCTGTGAGTTAGTTCATCCCACCGAAATTTCTGTGCCAGTTGAAAATTATTCTAAATGTATTTTCTTATCAATCTCTGAAGTTTTGCAAAGGAACTTAGTTTTGCCTTAAAATTGCGATGTTAAAATGTCCAATGAATTTGCCCTCAAAGTAACAAATTTGAAAAGTTTGTTATAACATTTGCAACAATCAGAAGAAAAGTGTTTTGTTTTACCAACTTCATAGGTAGCGCACATAAGTAAAACGGCCGCAAACTATCATTATCGTACTTTGGTTGTTTGCTATTCCCTTTCAAGCAGCTGTTAAATATCTGTCATTTGAAGTGTTATTTATTTAGTTAATGGTTTGCTGTTTATGAATATGGATAGTTTAACAACCGAAGAACGTGTCAAAATAGTTTAAACTAACTACGAAAGTGGTGGTTCAAACGTGTACATCTTTTCGTGCATTACGGGGTGATTATGGTCGTCATAATCGACCTACTGTGCAAGGAATTGGCAGGATTACAAAGAAGAGACAGGAGACTTACAGATGTGGTCAGTTTTGTGCATTATCTCAATGCACTCATTGCCGAAGATATCGCTTCTGTTAGTGAAAGTGTGGCGAATAACCTCAAATTCTATTCAGAGCGTTGTGGCCGTGTGATAACCGATTTTTTTGGCCTGCAATTGAAGATTATGAATTGGACGATAGGTGGTGCCACGAGCCACACAACAGGGCCAATTTTAGCTTTATTGCATGAGAAGTTTTCAGAGAGCGTAATTTCATGTTTTGGCGATGTCAATTTGCCACCAAGATTATGCGATTTGACGCCGTTCGACTTGTTTTGTGGGGCTGCGACAACGACTGTGTTTACGCTGATAGTCCCGAAATGTAGGAGCATTTGAAAACTAACATTCATCAAGTCATTGCCGAGATACCGTCCGAAATGTACGAAAATGTGGTCGAAAATTACCTCAAAAGGATCCACTGCTGCAACCAATCCTGAGGCGGCCATTTAAATGACATTGTATTTCGTACATAATGACAAAGTCCAAGTATTATAATGAAATAAAAGTTTCATCGAAATCATAGCTTTAAGTGTGTTGTATTTAACTTTACCTTTGAAACCGAAAAATTATTAAAACGGTATATGAGTTGGTGTTCTTCAGTTTTTCGCTATTTAGACAGTTTGAAAGTTTAAATTAAATGTATTTAAATATTGTGCAAAATAAAATGGATACATTTTATTCGTATCCTCCCACATATTGAAAATACCCAGTCTCTGCATTGGCGATTTGTGTTTTTAGGACAAACTAATATAAGTCCGCCGTTTTTTTTTAATCAAGTTAAACAAACACATTTTGCTAACGTATGAAAACAAAAAATAGCACCGTTTTCGTGTTCTTTTCTCAACTAGAAAAAGCCGCAATTTCGGACAAATTTTTAGAAAGGTAAACATTTCTAAAGTACTGCACTCTAATAATTCAATATTTTGTTTCCAAAAAGAAATCACCATTAGCCTGTGGACTCATGATGATGTCGGAAAGATTTTGTTAATACGTAACCCATTTTATCCATGAATTACAATTACTTGATTTTTTTTTTTCTAAGGATGTGAAGAAAATATCAATAGCTTTATTTTACATCAATCCTCCTTGTTGTGCAAATTTCTATCGACTTGAAAATCAATCAAAATTACGTCGTGAACTTATCTGCATATCAAGAATTAACTCATGCGTACTTTTCGAACGTTATGTGGTGGCGCAAACCCCAGTCTCATCAAAAATCTCATTAGCTGTGAACCATGAAAATACTATTTATGGATTTGTATGCAAAAGATGGCACATTATCCTTCCTTCATGAATATCATGTATCTATTGGTGTTGGCATCCGCAAGATTGTAAATAAGTTTTATTACTTTTTGGTATTTAAGTTTGTGTGAAACATATATTTGGTTACACAGAGTAGCAAAAATGAGTGGCATTCAACAGTATCAGATTATAATAAATGTATGTACAGGGTGTCCGTCGGGAAGGTATACATACTACTTTGTTTTGCCGTCATTTTGGTAAACATTAGTTTTGAAAGTTCATATTTGGCAGTCGTAAAGTACAGATGTTGCAAATTTATTATGGAAAAATATTCGATAAACCATCATGTTAAAACATTTTATCAAAACCAATCATCGAATACTGTGACGATGAGAAAGTTACGTGAAACAACGTGCCAACAAGACGCACTATTTATTGTGTAGTGAATGATTTCGAAGAAAGAGGGTTTGTAACTGATAGGGCCAAGCATGGACCACAACATACTGGAAGATTGGCTAAAAACTTACAGCTGTTCAAGAAAGTGTTCAAAACAATCCATCAACCTGAAGTCGACGCCGTGCTGAGGAGCTTAATCTTCAAAGAACAACTTTGGCCACAATTTTGCACAAGGATTTGCATTTGTTTCCATTTAAAATTCAGCTGACACAAGACCATTTACGCCGCCGTACATATGCCAATAGGATGTTACAGCTCGTCCATGACTACCCCGATTTTCATGAAAAAATCATAATGAGTGACGATTCATTTTCATTTGAATTGATGGATGAATGTGAATAACCAGAATAGTCGGTTCTGGGCAATGGAAAACCCTCAAATTATTTATCAGTCACCTTTGCATCCATTAAAAGAGGCAGTCTGGTGTGCAATTTGGTCAGGAGAAACATTGGATCTTTTTGTCAATGCGGAGCGATATCGTGAGTGATTGAAAACTTTGGTATCAACAAGACGGTGTCACATCGCATACAGCCAGAAAAACAATGGAATTACTGCGAGACCTCTTTCTACAACAAGTTATTTCAAGAAATGGTTATGTTGATCGGCCTCCACGGTCGCCTGATTTGACTGCTCCGGACTTCTTTGTGTGGTTTTTGTAACCGGACTTCTTTTTGTAAGGATATCTGAAATGCAGGGTTTATGCAAACAAACCAGAAACGCTTGAGCAGCTCAAACAAAATATTCGTGATGTAATGAAAAATGTGCTCATGTAATGAAAAATGTGAGAATGTAATGAAAAATGTGCTCAAAAGGACTCGCATTTGTGGGACGAACAGAGGCGGGCATTTATCTGATATTGTATTCCATACATAAATGCCAACATTAAATTGAACATTTATCAATATAAGATCCATTCTCTTTCATTTAATTAAAAATTTATAAACAAACAAAGTAGTATACCTTCCTGACGGACACCCTGTATGTGAGCATTATTAAATATTGATCATACTTTATATCTTTTATAAAGCCTGTAAGAAAATCATTATTCTGTTGTCGTTGAATTTATCGAAATCACACGAAATCAAACCACTGTTGCAAAAACTGAAAATGAAGAAAGCTAGAAACTGGTCAAGTGGATTGACTGCAAAAAATACACGGAATCAAAGAACAGTAAACAAAAGCAAATTTATAACTATCGGAAGTCCCTCGTTTGGGATATGTAGAAGCAACAAGAGCGGGACTTTCGCCAAATCGACTAAGGGATGTCTAAGGCCAGTGCAATCTATTATTCTTTCATTCGCAGTACTAAATGCCTAATATTATATATAAATTGCAATTAATTCAATGACACGAATCAATATATAAGCTAAATAAAGTAATCTGTATTGGAGGCACCAGAGACCAAACCATTCGATTTTCCTGCCTTATAATGGACAACAATTAAATTAACTTTGGGATAAAAAGTTATGGCTTACAGCGGAAAACTAAATTTCGAAAAATCTGTCCATTGATATGGAAAGTACCGGAATGAATGTGGAAGCGTCACTATTTTCGTTCTTAGAAGTTAATTTACCAAACGCCAGTTTGGCACAACTAATTGAAAGATATAGAAGTAGGAATAAGTTAGTCAAATCGGCTATTTGTATTGGAGGTATCAGAAGAGGCGTAATTACTTGATCGATTGTTCTACAATTTTATAGAGAATTTCAAAACAATGTAATGAAGCGTAGGCTACTACAGCCTACTTCTTAGACAATGCAGAGCAATGATTGAAGTTAGAAAAATCGGTAAATTCTGGGACTCTTTTATACCACACGCTGAACGTATACATAATTTGACTAAATCTAGTGCAGCTACATAAAAGATGTCAACCTAATAATATTCGAGTTAAATCGATAATTTGCATAGGAAAAGCCATGAAGGATATGGTAGCGATTAACGAATTCATTGATTCTTTCAAATTTTACCAAATATTACAAAATAGTGTAACGGAGAAGAAGTTAGGAGTCATACGGAAGAACTTGAATTTCGGAAAATTGGCAAATTTGTATGTGAGGCGTAAGGGAGGCAATCTGGCAAAATATTAGACTATGCCAAATTTTAAGAAGTTCTAAAGGGTGGCGCATAAGTAACGTTAACGGCGACTATATTGAATCCGCTCTTGTGCATCATTTGGTTTTAACTCGTGGACCAATTGCATCTTATATGGGAGAAGATGTAACATAACTGCTAAGAGAACGTTGCCTGGTGGAAGTTTCGGGGCTTTCCTCCATACTTGCTTGGACTCGAGCAATGGTCACCTCATTTCGAACTGCACGTGGTCTGGGCCCCTTGTTGCCCAAAACCCTGAACCAATTGGTAAATTGTTGGAGCGATAGGAGCATTTCGAACATGAAAGAAATTTCGATATGATCTAAATAATCGAATGCTGACTTACAAAGTAAAATTGAACAACTTTGGTTCTTTATTCTGCACTGAGCCTTTCCATCATAAATTTCCCAAGTATTATTTAGTTATTTCTGTAAAGAGATGAAAAAAAAAAGATTTAAACAAAAAATGTAGTCACTGATTAAACCTTAGCGTTACTTATGCGTCACCCTATATAAAGATATAAGGTAGTTATCGTGTTTACCTGCTAGCCAGCCAGCCAGTCAGCTTGCCAGCGAATCAGCCAGATAGACGGACATCATTCATCCGAATTAAGAAGTCATGAAACGTATTAGGTCAAAACGTACTCGGTACTTGAAACACTTTCTTCAAAGTGCTAAATTTTTGATCGTACCAACTGATAATCATCTTTATTTCCCCGAGTAAAGGTATACGGAGTATTCATCAATTAAAAATGTATTGCGTAAGAGTAGTTTTTGTTAAATTAAAACACTTTTTGTCCTCCAACTACCATCACTTGGCGTGAAGACAATCTGATCACGGTCTTTAGAATGCACGTACTATAATCATCTTCAAGTGTCTTCAATTGTTTTAAGATTATAAATTATATGAGACTTAAAAAGTGTTAATGTGAAAGTTCTGTTGAAAAAGTTTCTGTGAAAAAGTTTGAAACAGTTTTTTTTTTCTTAGGGCAATGCCTTTGATCTGACTGGCGTCATTGTCATAGCTAAAGAAAGTTATTGCTGCTGATGTATTATCTCGAACTTTTCTTCTTCGGCCTAAAATAGCAAACTTTATATTAATCCTTTGACAAAACAATTGTATTAAGAGTCAACGTAGTAAAATGGAGAGGGTTGGAGTGTTGCTATAGAGAAAGAATCAATGCAAGTGTAATCTCAGCTCTTTAACAAAGGAAATCACACAGAAGTCTCAGTAGGGTAAGAAGTTTTGCATTTAATTTTTTCCAAGCTCATTTCTCAAGCTGTAAGTGAGTTTTAATACGAAATATGTGTCCGTAATTACGATAGTGTCTATGATTTTTGAATTGAACAAGAAATTGTTCTTAAACTTATTCCAAAAAAAAATCAATGGTTGCTCCGTAAGTTCGATGTTAAGATATGAATTCACATAGGCCACTTTCAAAATTAACGAATTTGTGAATACGTTTAATTAGACCATATTTAAAAGTGGTCTAAAGGCCTAATTGCCTTAATAAAGATTACTAAATAAGTTTCGTTAGCATCTTCTAGGAACAAAAAAGGTGCGAGTTTTTACAAAAAAAAAAGTACAAAATTTCAGTTTCAGTTTAAAGTCTTTGTTATGATTGAATAACTTATAATATGCGTGATGAATTTGGGTTGTATATAGCAACATCGCGAGGATATGTTTAGATTTTTCATGCGTTATAGATACTAAGCTGGTGTTCAAAAGCACTAAGGGAATATTCTGGAAACGTTGTGGTCTTCTTCTTTGTCGTGAAATATTCAGTTCTTCAAATTGAGCTTTTTCATCCAGGCCGGTTTTATAACATATTTTTTATATGCGTCTTTTTTAAGAAACTCATCCAATGGACATTTAGCTAAGAAATAGGGTGGATGTTTCTTTTCCTTCTGCTTACTACATTTTCTAATTTCTTCGTTAACTTTCTCTACATTACAACATTACTCTACAATTTTATTTTCCTAACTTGAGTTAAGCTCTTATTCCGAATTACAATTTCGTTTTTTGATAAACATAAATTGAGTTAACGTCTTTCTCCAAACAAAAAAAATGTTATTTAATCTGGAATAATAGCCTAACTCAACTTGAACTTAACTTTGACTTTCTTTCGTTCAACAATTTATAAGAGCCTAAGTGTCTTTTTCGATAATATTTTTTGACTGCGAGAATAAGCAACTATTTTTTGTTAACAACTAAGTAAAGAAATTCGTTTCCTTGCAATCTGTTGCAAAGTTTTCCAAAAAAAACACCTTCTCCTGATTTTCAGTGAAGATTCAAAACTTTAAACTCCTGTACTGAAAATATTGAAAAACAGACTTAGGTTGTTATGGGTTATGACCACAGATATATACCTATATATGTAAAAAAATATGTACGTAATTATTTTTTCTTTTTTTTTTATTTTGGACTTATAGGTGTACTCTTGACGCATTTTTATTATTAGATTTACACAAAACCTGGTTCTGCTAGGTTTACTTTATTAAACAAGATTTCTTGAAATAATTAAAGAAATACAAATACACTAAGACGGATTTGCACTGACATATTTTATAAAGCCAGTACAGAAATTTCAGTCAGTTGGACAGACTTATATATATATTCATGGTCGAAAAAATAAGTGCACCTGCTTATTTTTGCTTTATGTATAATTTTAGTTATTTTAACGGAAAGTAAACATGGCAATTCTTTTTTTTATTTAAATAACTTTAATATGGTAATGCCTTTAACAGTAAAAACAAAACTGGAGCTTCCCCATTGTTTTCATTGTGAGTTAGTTGTGTTCAGGTGTGGGTTCAGTATTTGGTCAAAATAATAAATACATTGGTCAATTCTTTAATATTGTCACAGTTTGCTGTAGTCTTTTTGGAAAGGCTGGTTATTTTACTGTGGTTTATCTTTATTCATCACAAAATGTATAGTAAAAAAAACCAGCAATGGGTCGAAAAAGTCATTGTTCTCCGGAGGAGAGAAAAATTGTTTCAAGACGAAGAGAAAGTGGGCAAAGTCTTCGTTCTATAGCAAAAACTATGAATCGGTCGGTATTTTTTGTACAAAATGCTTTAAAGCCTAAAAAGCCCGTTAAAATTCGCAGACGAAACGAAAAAGAAACTTCAAAAACAACAGATATTCGTGTTGTAACACTTGGGAAGAAGGACCCGTTAGTGTCTTCAAGAGCGATTTCAGTAGAAATTGGAAATGTAATTTCATCGCGAACGGTTCGTCGTAGACTACAAGAAGCACATTTACCAGGACGGATAGCCAGAAGAGTTCCTTTGCTTAGACAAAAAAATGTAAAGGTTGCCATTTGCAAGAAGTCATTCCAATTGATCCGAAGGAGACGGTAAAATAAATGGCGAAACATTTTGTGGAGCGATGAAACAAAAATTAGTGTATTTAGAATCGACTGCGCCCGGAATGTTCGACGCCCTAAGGGTAAGGAATTCCATGTTCGCTTTACAAAGAAGACGGTCAAGCACGGGACCGGCAATATTATGGTCTGGGGTTGTTTCTCGTGGTATGGTGTTGGTCCGATACATCGAATTATTTTGGATTATCTTGAATTATCTTGGAAAATACTATGTTGAACTAGGCTGTGGAAAGTGTGCCTCTTACATGGACATTCCACTAGGATAATGATCTAAGTTGATAAAGGATTGGTTCCAAGATAATAGTGTTGCACTTCTTGACTGGCCAAGTCAATATCCGGACTTAAATCCACTCTTTGGGGAGAGTTGAAACAAAGAATTAGAAAGGTTCTTAAAAATAAGGAATTTTATTCAAAAAACTTGGTATGAAATACCAGTAGAAACCTGCAGGAAGATTATTGCCAGCATGCCAGAAAGAGTCAACAAAATAATTAAAAATAAAGGTGAATATACCGGCTTTTAACGAAACTCAGCTAATTTAGGAAAAAAACTCGATTTTTTTACTTTTTTGTTTATTTTAACTAAATGTACTTATTATTTCGTCCAATGTTTTTTGAATTACTTACTTTTTGAAAAATACTGAATTTAGTTTTTGTTTTTTTTTTTTTGTTTTAGTGTTCATTTTATTACTAATGTTATAACATAATAAATTAGTATTTGTTTTTTCTTTTAATTTAAATACATTTTCGTCTACGAGCCTTTAAAAATAATATAGGGTGTACCTATTATTTTGACCATATGTGTATATGGTGACTTTATCGTTATGAACTAATAATATTGTTATTGTGTTAGTATAATTAACATTTGTATAGCCTAGCAAAAAATAAACATTTTTCTAAGTTGGCAGCACTGTGACAGGTGTCAGTGTGAAATTTCACATAACCCTGTTCAGGAATTGAAGTCAGGAGAACTGACTTAGATATACTTTCTCCCAAAGGCCTTTTGTGCTGGGACAAAAGTGTGCGTAGGCTGGTAAAGTGGTGGAGTATATAATAATTAATTACAGTTGAACTTCTTTAACCCGAATCACCATTATCCTAAAATAAAATCCGACTTACGGAGAATTCGAGGAGATTTCGAGTTATGGAATTGCATACATGTACTGTACATTTGTTAATTTTTAGTCTTAAGAAAACACACGCCCTGCATTAAAATTCAATCAGTTTTATTTTAGACATACATACATAACATACACAGATATATTTATTTAAAACATGTTGTTATTTTTTGCTGAATGGGTTCTTTTTTGTCGTGAGTTTGTAGTAACTCTATTTTATTTAGCGCTTTATAGTGCTCATCGTTTGTATTTTCATTTGTTTGTAAATGCTCATATAAATTGTTTAAGGAATCCCCCACAGTTTTTCTGGATGGTTTTCTAATAACTTCTTCCACTGAACCCTCCTCATCACTATCTGGTAAGCTTTCAGTATGAGTTATTAAATGGTTAGAGCACTGTTGGATTATGTATATCGTCATCTGTAGGATAACTTGATATAACAACATCATCATCAACTTCAATGTAATTGAGAAGAGTCCCATCGGAAGTTATATGATTCAAACTTAGCCAGGCTTCATAGTTCGCTTCCACAAAGTTGAGATCTTCATTAGGATTGCTTAAGAACATTAAAGGTATGTCATCCTCTTCGAGAAAAATTCGACATACAGAAGCTTGTGTCATTATTTTTATTTAAGTTATGGAGAAATTCAAGTTATGGAAGTTCGAGTTATGGAAGCAAAACTAAAGGGAATTCACCACATAAGCGCTCTTGACACTAGATTTGCTTCGACTTAAAGAAGATTTTAACTTATAGAAGTTCGAGTTAAAGAAGTTCAACTGTAATTGATTAATTATGGGAATGGTATGGTAATTAATTAATTAATTGTGGTAATTATGGTAATTAATTGATTAATTGTGGTAATTAATTAATTAATTGTGGTAATTATGGTAATTATTTAATTAATTATGGTAACTAATTATTTAATGCACAACGCTATATTTAACACAGTTGAAGGAATGATAGTAATCTATCAGTATATGGGTTAAATTAGGTAATTTCAATGAGATTTGTTAGAGACGGCACGGTTTCCCGGTAGTTTTTCCTCCGCTCTGTCCAGGATTACACCAAATGCTACTGACAGAAAAAATTTAGTTACTACGCTCTACGCAAAAATAATGGATTAATACATATAATTGGAATTTCAAACGATGTTGGAGTTGGTTCCATTTTAAAATATATTTTGAGCTTCAGTAGCGTTAAAATTCGATTGGTACCAAAAACGCTAAATTTTTTCGAAAGAGGTCATCGCATTAAGACTCATGTTATTACGGGAGATAAAACTCGATAGTACCGAATGCTACAGACCCATCAAGTGAATATCATGCCAGAGGTGAAACATGACCAAAAAAGTCACGCAAAAGCTAACCAAAAACCAAAATTATGATGACAGTTTTCTTCGATTATCGTGCTCTTATGCATTATGAGCTGCTTTTTCCGGGCCAAAGTGCCATTGCGGAGTGTTATTTGAGTGTTACAGATTTATGGGCAAGCAACTCAGTTTTTGCACAACGATAATGGGAAATCTCACACTGAGTTAGTGGCACAACCACCTTGTTCGCCTGATTTAAAACCATGTAACTTGTGGCCGTATCATAAAGTTTGAACACTACCCCGGGGATATCGTTAATTAATTGAAGAGTTTCACTGTGAATCCCAGCGCGTTTTAAGAGCAATAATGAAAAATGGCACCAACAACCGATGAAAATTTTGAGAAAGTGAAGAAAATTGTTATAGAGAATCGTTGAATCACAATTAGAGAAGTTGCTGAGGATGTCAGCATCTCGGTTGGCTCATGCCATGCAATCTTTTCGGAAATTTTGGGCATGAAGCGTGTGGCAGCGAAGTTCGTTCCAAAATTGCTGAATGTTGACCAAAACCAACGTCGCATAAGCATCGCTCAGGAATTGTACAATGACGTCAACGGTGATCCAAATTTGCTTAAAAGGGTTATAACTGATGATGAATCTTGGGTATATGGTTATGACATCGAAACCAAGGCCCAATCGTCCCTATGAAACAGTTCAAAAAAGCACGCCAGTTCGATCAAATGTCAAGGTTTTGCTCACTGTTTTCTTCGATTACCATGGCATAGTGCATCAGGAGTTCTTACAACAAGGCTGTACGGTATATAAACAGTATTACCTTGAAGTTATGCGTCGTTAGCGTGAAGCAATACGAAAAAACGAGCGCAATTGTGAAAAAAATGCATGGCGTTTGCATCATGATAATGCACCTGCTCACGCATCTTTGCATGTGAGAGATTATTTGGCCAAAAAAAAAAACGCCGCTATCATGCCACAGCCACCGTATTCACCAGATTTGGCCCCCTGCGACTTTTTCCTATTCCCAAGATTGAAGAGACCCATGATTGAGGAGATAAAATCCGAATCGCTGACAGAGCTCAAGGACATACCAAAAACTGCATATCAGAACTGCTTCGAAGATTGGAAAAAACGCTGCCACAAGTGTATTATATCTGAGGGAAATTGATAGAAATTGATGAATAAATAAATATTTTTTGAGAAAAATTAACATTAACCTTACTTTTTTGAATACACCTCGTATATGAAATACGGGTCGACTTTCTCCCAATTGATACCGAAGGCATTTCAAAAAGTTTAAAAATCGTATACTGACCAAACACTTGAAGATGAAAAGGCTGTGCGCATGATAGAGCAAACAGCATCGTGAAGATGTTTCAGTAGAGTGTTTGCCAATGTTTCACTGCAGTCCACCACTTCACATCTGGGACAAAGAAACAGTTAAAGCATTGGACTGGAATGGGAGAATCGTGTCCAAGGAAGGCGAAGACGGCCAAGCCAGGTCATGACGTCTGTTTTTTTTTTGGGATATGCAAGGGATTAGTTTTATTGATTATCTACAGAAAGGAAAAGTCTTAAATGGCGAATATTATGATAATTTATTGCAGCGTTTAGGTGATAACATTATGGAACAAAGACCGCATTTGGCGCAAAAGAAAGTATTGTTTCATCAAGACAATGCTTCTGTTAACATGTCTACTATTGCGATGGAGAACATTAATGAATTCAAGTTCGAGTTGTTTCATCACGCATCTTATTCGCCAGATTTAGTTCCCTCAGTTTAGTTTCTATTTCCAGTCTTGAAAAAATAGCTCGATGCTAAAAGATTTGTGTTTCATGACTATTTTAAGGAGTTTGACAGTTCGTACCATAAACATTGTATAGAAACTATTAAACATCGCTGGAAATAATGTATCGAGCTTACGTTGAAAAAAGAACATTTTTTCCAAATTTTTTGCGTCTTCTTTGGTAGGCCGGCTAGCTTTTGGATCGCTCTCTTAACATCATATACGATCTACATGTTCTGCCATATGTTCTGTTACACAATTTCCAGCGCTTATCGTTCAAAACTTCTTGCGGGAATAGAACCGTTAACTTTTCTTTCAGAACACATGCACTGATTAGTGAAGAATACTAGTCAGTTTGGTTTCAGTTCGCAATCTATTAACATGGAGTGGGGCGTTAAAGAGAATCGAGTCGGCGTAATAGCGTT
The DNA here is from genome assembly GCA_019455685.1 of Philornis downsi. Taxonomy (NCBI): domain Eukaryota; kingdom Metazoa; phylum Arthropoda; class Insecta; order Diptera; family Muscidae; genus Philornis; species Philornis downsi. The sequence continues at coordinate 5,542,143 of JAHXMU010000118.1, read as the reverse complement.
GGATAAGTGCGGAAAGAGTGCTGGCCAAGTTTTCGAGTTGCTAAAACCACTCGGAATATCAAAAATGTTCGTTTATCGTGCTATTGCTCGCTTCGACGAATTGTCTGGAGTAGAAGACAGGCCAAAAAGTGGTCGCCAGCGCGTTGTCCGTACGAGTGCGGTAGTAAAGGCAGTGCTTGAAAGAATTCGTAGAAATCCCCTTAGAAAGCAGAAAATCATGTGCAAGGAATTGGATATATCAACCAGATCCATGTCTAGGCTGATTCGGGATGATCTGCATATGAAAGCCTATCGTCGGTCCACGGGGCATCTTCTAACTCCTCAGCTAAAAAAAATTAGGCTGGAAAGATGCAAGCGACTTTTGCAGTGGCACGCGGGCAATGAAAACATTCTGTTTACGGATGAGAAAACAAACAAAATGACAATATTTATGCCACTTCATCTAAGGAAGCGAAAAAAGTTGTTCCAAGGGTTCAACGTGGCCATCATCCCTCTTCCGTAATGGTTTGGTGGGGGGTCTCCCACCATGGTATCACATCCCTCCATTTCTGTGAAAAGGGCGTAAAAACTGGTGCAAAGGTTTACCAAAAAGATGAGTTAGAGGGTGTTGTGAAGGGTTTGACCAATACCCTTTTCAATGGACGTAGATGGATCTTCCAACAGGACTCTGCTCCTGCGCACAAAGCTAAAACCACGCAGGAGTGGCTCAGAGTCAATATTCCTGGCTTTATAGCAGCAGAAGATTGGCCATCAGGGAGTCCAGATCTCAATCCACTGGATTATGCTTTGTGGTCAGAATTGGAGAATATGGTTTGCAAGACTCCCCACAGAAATTTGGGAAGCCTTAAAACAGCATTAACCAGAGCAGCGTCTTCGATCTCCATGGAAATCGTACGTGCGGCTATAGCCCAATTTGAAAGTTTGTGTTAAAGAAAAAGGCGGACATTTCGAGTGAATACAATTGCTTTTAATAACCAGTATTGTTTTCTAGTAAATTAAATAATTTTGAATACAATATGAATATTGGTTTTTTTATCGTGTTTTATATTTGTAACAGAACATATGGCAGGACTAGGTAGTTTCACATATAATATATCTTTACTATTATTTTATTATTATTATTCTTTATTATTTTTAATTAATTTATTACTTATAATTATAATTTATAATTTATTATAAAATTATAATATATAATTTATTATTTTCAATTAACGAGCAAATGAAAAGAATTTTAATAATAAATCTATTTTTCTGTAAGAAAATTGAGATTTTGTGGCCACAAGTTTTCTTTCTTACTGAACCTATGAACTAAAAGTTGCAATGGGCCATAATGCTATATGATACAAAGAGCTTGAAAATGTTCATTGGTTTCCTATCTCAGCAGTGCGTCGATTATCATGATTTCAACGAAGACGCGGAAGGATGAACGGACATCCTTAAGTCAATGTAGATTTGTAGGGCGGCCTGTAATACGCAGCCATTATACGGTGGTGAAAAAAATAACGATGTGAATGATGTTTCCTATAAAATAAAACGCGAAACGTTTCTTGTTGTTAACCAAGAATCATCGTACCGTCCGTTTGCTTATTTTAATTTTATTATAAGAATGTAATGCTCATGAAATATTAAGTACGAATTCCCAACTTTGTACTAATTTCCAGAGAACTGATTTTGTGTGAACCTGAATACTGCAAATTCATATGAAACTTTTCCCTGACGACGACTACAAAGTGGTCTTACTCTTGGAGGTGGTACTTACTCATAGTACAAACACATTCATGTCCTTACATAACATTACTTTATTTCTTATTATGTTAACTGCAGTGAGAATTTGCTGTTTGAATGTACGTGCAGTACGGATATTACGATATTTATGTGTTTTGTGGAGACTTCGGATTAATACGTCTGCCTGCCTGCATATCCTTTTCAGTACACACATTCACACACAAACGAATACATTCGCACAAAGTCAATATAAAATTGATTACGCAGAAGGAAAAAAAATGAATAAACGAAATGCAAAAATGTTTTTTTTTTTTATTTTTTACAACATGGCAAGTGAGTGGGAAATAAAGCAAATTCTTAGAATTTTGTCATGTCACTTGAGAACGGGAAGAGTGTGCATGTCTGTGCGTGGGTTTCAAGACCTTTTTACCAGCCTTAGACAAGGAATTTTTATTTAATGGCAGTATCATTTGAATTCTTGGATAATTTTCATGAAACGAGCCGTCAGAGATGTGGCAGGTAAATTCCACCTTTTATATTATTGTTTATGATAAACGACTCTATAGCATGTTGTGTCGTTGAAAAACGTCACAAGTCAAATATAAATGCTTAGCAAAGGGTAATAAATTTGCAATGATTGAGGTCGATTTACTAGTTGAGTGCAAATATCCGTACTATGGCAACATTATTTCTTCAATAAATTATGTCACGTTCAGTAAATGATTAATAATTGAATTCCATTACGTAAAAAGTTGTTCTGGTGCTTGTCAGGATCGCTGGTGTGGGGATATTTAAAAACTGTAGAGAGGGACGTTTGTAAAGAAGTGATCGATTGAATTTAGTATCAGAAAACAAAATTTGCGAATGTATTAAATAAAAATCAAATTTAATATTTCTTGTTCTGCAACATTTGCAGAAGTAATTGTGGGCTTAAAAAGCAGTCAAATAAAAGCCTGATACATAGTTTAACGCATTTATTAATAGATTTGTTCATTTATATATTTATAACATTATGTGAAGGAGCGAAGCTTTGACCAAAACTTTTTCGTGACTCTCTACATCGACCCAGCGATGTCTGCTTATCTAGCAAGCTGGCAAATTCGATATCTGTCATAAACGTAACGAATCTTTTTAAAACTTAGTACAGCCTAATGTTTTATCAGATCGTACCCGGAGATGGTTAATAGCCTACATTGACTCACCCATCTGGTACTTCCCATACAAATTGGTCTATTTTCTAAAATTCATCCTGTGACTCCTCATTCATAAACTGCTGAAACCCAACTATTTATCCATTGTATTGGTACTTAATGAATAACAGAATTTGAAAGAAACGACCACTCCTTTTTGTGGTAACTCCCATAAAAATTGATATATTTAGCCCATGTGTTCTTAGGCTTATATCATGTAATCAGTTGCACTAAATTTGTTTAAGTTTATCAAATTGAAATTACCGAATTAAAATAGAAAACACAACTTTTCTCTTTAGAAATTGATAGATTTTTCTCTTTAATTTCTAACTTGTAGGCTGCAGTGCTCTATATTTTTTGTGCTAGTTTGTAATTCTCTTTCTGTCATGGGAAAAGTAACTACGCTCCATCTGGTACCTCCAATATAAATGACTGATTTCTCCATTATATATCACGCTTAATACCTTCCAATCAATAGCACTGAATTTACTTGCATATTATAAGTTTCTCATTATTTTCGAAATTTTGACACAAATCATATGTTTAGTAAACTAAATTCTAAATTTAAAATAGAGTGCTTTGCACGCTCTTTCTGATACGTCGCATACATGTTGAGCAATTTATCGAAATTTAATTTTTACCTAAAATTTCTAATGTGGTAGACTGAAGTCACTTATACAGGGTGTCCGCCGGGAAGGTATACTACTTTGTTTGTTTATAATTTTTGTTTAAATGAAAGAGAATGGATATTATATTGATAAATGATTTATTTAATGTCGGCAATTATGGAATGCAATATCAGATAAATGTACGCCTCTGTTAGCCTAACAAATGCGAGAACTTTTGAACACATTTTTCATTATATTCTCACACATTTCTCTCGGTATTTCATTCATTTCATCACGAATATTTTGTTTGAGTTGCTCAAGCGTTTCTGGTTTGTTTGCATAAACCTTGTTTTTCAGATATCTCCACAAAAAGAAGCCCGGAGCAGTCAAATCAGGCGACCGTGGAGGCCAATCAACATTACCATTTCTTGAAATAACTTGTGGTGGAAAGAGATTTCGCAGTAATTCCATTGTAATCCTGTTGTATGCGATGTGACACCGTCTTGTTGATACCACAGGTTAATCAAGCCCAAAGCATGCAGTTGTGGTGTTAAAAAGTTTTCAATCATATCATATCCAATAATTCCTGACCAAATTGCACACCAGACTATCACTTTTAATGGATGCAAAGGTGACTGATGAATAATTAGAGGCTTTTCCATTGCTTAGAACCGACTATTCTGTTTATTCACATATCCATTCAAATGAAAATGTGTCTCGTCACTCATTATGAGTTTTTCATGAAAATCGGGGTTGAGCTGTAACATGCTATTGGCATATGTACAGCGGCGTAAGTGGTCTTGTGGAAGAAGCTCTTGTGTCAACTGAGTCTTAAATGGAAACAAATGCAAATCCTTGTGCAAAATTGTGGCCAAAGTTGTTCTTTGAAGACCAAGCTCTTGAGCACGTCGTCGAATTGGGGGTGATGGATTGTTTTGAACACTTCCTTGAGCAGCTGTAATGTTTTCAGCTGGTCTTGCAGTATGTTGTGGACCATGCTTGGCCCTATCAGCTACAGACCCTCTTTCTTCGAAATCATTCACTGCACGATAAATAGTGTGTCTTGTTGGCACGTTGTTTCTCCCAAAAATTTCACGTAACTTTCTCATCGTCACAGTAATTGATGATTGATGTTGATAAAATGTTTTGACGATTGGTTTATTTAACACGTTGGCTAATCGAATATCTTTCCATAAGAAATTTGAGTCTCTACTTCACGATTACATTATAAATCTTGAAAAAATTTCATGCCTCTCTGGTATCTCCCACCAATATATGACCTATTTAGTTCACATATTTTTAGCCCATCTTAGCTTCATAGATGTACGGAAGTCAGTACATACGGATAAACTTAGCTCTGAGAATCGATATGGACGACATTGTATCGCCCCTCTGGTAACTCCCATATACAGGATGGCGAACCAATTGTGTTGTTTGTCAGTTATATTGCTTAAACGAATTTGAAAAAATGCATCGAATAAACGCGACTCCCATGCAATTCATCTGTATTCATTCAATTCACCTTTCATTCAATTGCTCTAAATTCAGTATGATTTGACATACCAGACATAAGTACATTTAACTGACAGTCAACATTACTTATAGCATACATATTCGAAAAATCTAATAAGGCGGTAATGTTACTCAGCGCTTGTTGTAAATTGAATTGCAATTTTTATAAAATAAAAACTGCACTTGCCAAGTAATATCGAAGCCAACCAGACTTATATTTTTTATCGAATCTAATTCGCCATTTAAATAGTCTTCTTTCATCCGTACATTCGATCTATAAATCAATAGATTTACAGTCACCACAGATCTTGCAATTATCAATTTTTGTGAGAGCAACTTAGTATTACTTTCAAATTGCAAACAATTAATAATTCGCTCAATTGGTTGGGAAAAATTTTATTGAAAATCACACGTTTAACAGTTTTAAAACTCTGTTTAAAGCGCAAGTAGTTCATAGACAAAAACTTCTTTCAAAATTAGCTACCTACTTAGTAGTATTTCAAACAAACTTATATCACTTTGCCAATAAACATTATTCTTGCGGGTGATATTTTAAAGTTGTGATTAACTACGAAATCTAAAGGCATTACTTGTTGGAATATAGATTTAATAATTACAATTCCTCAAAGCTAACTACAGTTCCAACATTCCACTTCAGACTTTTCCCACACACAAAAAAAGGAGAGTATTTTTAAATGTAGGTTACTTTCGCTTTGGAGTTATTTTTAACGTTGAAACATTCATTAATTACACATTAACGTATATAACGTTTCACCATCATTACACCTAAAATCGACAGGAGCCGCCCTTAGTAATTGTATGTTACATGTAAACTCTATTCAAATTATTAATGACTAATCTTTAAATACATAACAGGAAAGTAGCATGTAAAAAATATTGTTATTTAATTTAGATACAACGCTAGACAGGGAAGACAGTTGGATTTCGTAAAAATATTACACGTTGTGTGTTCAAGTCTATAAATGAATCAACGTAAACTGATTTTTTCTATGGCCGCTTATCTGATATTAAAAAGAAAACACAACTTTACATTCTGAAAGAACATGATTACTTTAAAAGATAGATACAAATTTCGAAAAACGAAAGACTTGATAAGCTGTTCTAAAGGGTGTCCCAACAAGGACGCAAGATTTAAATGACTGATGCAGCAATTGAATTGTTTCTCTGGCTGTATGACATGTGGCGCCGTCTTGTTGAAACCACACGCCCTCCACATTCATTTCTTTAATTCTAGGCACGACAAAACTAGTTATCATTTCACGATACCGAACATCATTGACTGTTTGCGCTTGACATGCCTCATTTTCATAAAAAAAATGTCCAATGATTCCTCCAGCCCAAAATCCACACCACACAGTGACACGTTGATGATGCATTTGCTTCTCGTGAATCACTCGAGGATTTTCCTCACCCCAAATGCGACAATTCTGCCTATTGACGAAGCCATCAAGATGGAAATGGGCCTCGTCATTGAAGATGATTTTATCGGCAAAATCAGCATTTTCATGTTGTCTCTCCAATACCCAGTTAACGAACTCCCTTCGCTGTCCATGGTCAGCTGGCTTCAGTTCCTGAGTCAATTGAACTTTGTATGCATGAAGATGCAAATCTTTCGTCAAAATTAGTTGCATAGTGGATTTGGAGACACCAATTTGCTAAGCTCGGTGTCGAATTGAGGTGGCTGGAGTTTGAGCGACATCATCACGTACAGCTGCGACATTTTCGGTCGATCGACCTGGTCGAAGGCGCGTTGTTGTCTTTACATCACTAACAGACCCAGTTTTGGCAAATTTATCCATTAATCTCTTTACAGTTGACTCTTATGGAGCATTATTGTGACCCCAAATTAATCGCAATTTGCGAACTGTAGCCGCAAAACTTTCACCATTTTGGTAAAACAATTTCACAATGGGAACGCGTTGTTCATTCATGTAGCGTTCAGTTTTTACTAACCTCGTACCTTCTACTAGCAAACAATAGCAATTGTTAAAATGTCAAACAATGACACTTCTAATGGCGCCAAATTCAAATCTTGCGTTCTTGTTGGGACATCCTTTAGTTACTCACAGCACTTTCTAAACTGAATAGAAATTTCTTCCTTTCTATACAGTTCATCCAACGTCTTTCTATGTTGGCGCAAAAGCGGAAGGAGTATCAGAAGACATGTAGCTTCTTATTAACAAATGTTCTGAGCTAATGTCCCCTACCGCGTTTATTACAATTTGATCAAATCTATGAATCCACGATTATATGGATTAAATAATGCAGTTGGTTTGGGAGATAGTAGAGATGGCTAATTTATTAGGCCGATTTATTTCACATGTTACCAGGTATTGAAATTAAATTTGGTTTGGGAGATAACAGAGATAGGTGATTTATTAGGCCGATATGTTTCACATTTTACCCAGTATTTCAATTAAATTTAGTTTGGGAAATAACAGAGATGGGTAATTTATTAGGCCGATTTGTTTCACATTTAACCAGGTATTGCAATTAAAATTGGTTTGGGAGATAACACAGATGGGTGATTTATTTCAATAAAAAGTCACTGACAAAATGTTGCATTACTACAGTTACATTTTCAGAACTAAGTTTACCAAATGCATGTCGTCTGCCAAATTTGACTGATTTCAATCAATTATACGGGGGTCGGCGCTCTAAGTGTTACCTATAAAAAATGTTGTAATTTTGCTAATTTTAATTTTTTTTTTGTATTTATTTAAAAATTTCAGTGTATCGTAAAAACATCTTAGATTTTAAGAGAAATTTGTAAGCGCGGATATTAGCGTCGAGTCTGTCAGCAAAGGCTTCATACGCTGCACGAATATGGCCTGATGGGATTTTCCCCATTCTCGACGAAGAATAATCTTTAAAGCGTTGATCGTCTCATATTTTTTAGATGATATTATGGCCTCCAGAAACTAGACCTTTTCAAATAATGAATTGGGTTTAACTGCTTAGAATATGGTGACCATTCGTGTAAAGACATTAAATTGGGAACTTTTTCTTGTGAAAAATGTTGAATTTCATGAACTCCATGGGATGGTGCCAGGTTTGCGCTCAATGGCTTGTACTCAATTGTTTACGTGCTCAAGGTAACAGAACATTTTTTCACTTTAGATTTGTTGACTTTTCTTTACGCCCTGTTCAATGAAACGAGTGGTGAACGTCTTGTGGCAGTTATCGCGGTCTAAAGCATCACTGATCTAGGTGCTCCCTTTCATGGAGAAATTCTTTGTTTTAAACTGTTTTTTTAATTTACCGTCCAATTTTTAGTCGTTTTGTTCAAAAACCCCAAATTTTCAAGTTCGGATCAACATAACATTAAGTTAATATCTTTGCTCATGCTAGGCGAGCTGCCTTTTGCTTAGGTGTTAAATCTAGCACTTCCAGTTCGGGCACATTGAAGTTTTTCGACAATTGAACTGGTCTTTGCCTCGGATTACTTTTCGTTAACAATGGCTGATTGCGATTTTCCAGCTAAATACCAAGCAATACTACTGTTGCGTTTGAATTTAATTTCGATAAATTTTTTTTAATACGTTGTAAAACAGCTGACGCTTGCCAAAAAATGAGCACGCTAACATTTGCTGTTGTAAAATGACTGACGCTTGCCAAAAAATGAGCGCGCTATCATTAGCCGTTTGGTTGCCACAGTAGCATGAAGAAAGTAAAACTTCGAGCATCAATCCCAGTATACACAAATATTCCATTTGTATGGCAGGTGCCAAAAAAGGCGGGGATACTTGCTCGATTTTTTTCCAATTGTGTCAGTTTTGACTTGAGGCATACTAATATTTAGGAAAAATGACTAAAAAATTGCTGCACTTCATATGACAACCACCTTGCTTAGTTTCGTTTATAAAATAGAATAATGTAGAAAATCGTAAACTCAAATCAAGCACATTAAGAATATACATATAAATGTAGTTTAGTATTAGCTCGTATGCATCTCTTTGTATCTTATACCAGATATTTGTAATAGTGGTGAAAAGTGGCAACTTTATAAAACATATGTTTTAAGTTTTAAGGCGCCACATTGTTTAGTATTTTTATTTGAACCATCGAAAGTAAACAATCTCAGTGAATTCGCAAACGTGGAAAAAAGTTGTGTAATTCAATCTATCCATTTGAAAGATCTCAGTCCAACCAATATTAAAGCCGAGCTAAATTCTACTCTAAGTGAGTCTGCTTCTTAGTTTACGACTGTAAAATATACATACGAGCTGTCAAGACGAACACCGTAACAGTTGACCATTGAGGTGTCTACGCCAGATACGGTTAAGAAAATCCACAAAATGGTATTGAATGATCAGTGGGCTGAAGGTGCTTGAGCTAGATGAAATGATAGGCATTTCAAAAAGTGCTATACATAGTATATTGACCGAACATTTGAAGATGAGAAAGCTATGCGCAATGTGGGTGCCGCGCTTCCTCTCAATAGAGCAAAAACAGCGTTGTGAAGATGTTTTAGTAGTGTTTGGTGAAGGTTTAACGCAATATAGCTGAATTTTTGCCTCGACTTGTAACCATGGATGCGACATGGATCCACCACTTCACACCTGAGGCAAAGGAACAGTCAAAGCAGTGGGCTGAAATGGGAAAACATGTCCAAAGAAGACGAAGACGGTTCTATATGCAGATAAGTTCAGGGCGTCTGTTTCTTTGGGATGCCCATCGGACTATTTTTATGGATTATGTTCAGAAAGGAAAACCATCAATGGCGATTATTGTGCTAATTTATTACAGCATTTAGCTGACGAAATTATGAAAAAAGGCTGCATTCGGGAAAAAAGAAAGTGTTGTTTCATCAAGACAATGCTACAGTTCACACATCCTCTATTGCGATGGCCAAAATTAATAAATTAAATTTCGAATTACTTCATCATGTACCTGATTGGTCAGATTTAGCTCCCTCGAACTATTTTCTATTTCAAATCTTGAAAAAATCGCTCTATGGTAAAAGATTTGCCAACAATGAAGAGGTGAAGTTTGCGGTTGATGGCCATTTTAAGAAGTTTGACAATTCTTATTATGAGCAGAGTATAGGAGCTATTGAATATCGCTAAAAAAAGTGTATTGAGCTGAAAGATTACGTTGAAAAATAAAGAAATTTTTCCCAACTTTTTTCTGTCTTCTTTGTTAGGTCGGCTAGTTTCAGAACCTCTCTTGTGTTTGACTGCAATTCGTACTCTTCATACGTTATCAAATTTAAGAATGAAATGAACTCAACAGTAGTTACGAGAATAATCGGTTCAGGAATGACGTTTGCTTATATTCAATACTAAATTGTTTCTAAATTTATTTACAAGTTTCGTGAATTTGATGGACAACTTATTCAATTTGAATACGCAAAGTTGCTACGTAGTACTAAAAATAATAATTAGTTACAGCTTTTTGTTTCAAATTGTAAACTAATTTTAAGGGAAAAAGCCAAACATAATTTTAGTAAGGAGGTACTTGGCGACGTACATTTTTAAGTGCATATTACACAGAATGTTCGCCGTGATTATGCCCTGGCCACATCCTTTAACTCTAAACAGAGTTGACAAATTATGTAGTTTCGGAAGTAGTACTTTTTTGTGCAAATATAATGTTCTTACATGCATTGCGCTTGAAGTTTCACATTCTCAATATTGAGATTTAAAAATATGCTCCTCCCTGCAAAGTTAATGTGCCGGACAAAGACGCGGCATTACGATAATTTAAGTTATACTTTCGTAGCATTGTCGCGTAACATAATAGTTTTTTTTTTGCAAAAAGTAATTACTCAAAACTCTTCTAAATGTTTCATAGAAAGTAAGGATAACAAACTTATATTCATTAAAAAAAAATCTCTCATTACATTATCTGCAATAATTTTCCCCTTTTCCTTTTGCTACTTCATGAAGGCGTTTCACACATTTCTTGTGAGGGCTGGCAACAACCGTCAACTGTTTTACTCTTTCCAAGTCATTATATTACAATGCCGTATAAATGGTTTTCCACGCAAGGGATCACTCACCGAGTTTGCAGGAAAATAGAAATTTGCTGTCATTAATTTGGGTCAATTGAGTTGTGAAACGTTGCTATCGTGTGTTTAATTCGGAGCTGTCCGCATTTGTTAATTTAATTACGTGCCAACATATTGCAAATATGAATTACAAATGTAATAATTGATTTCAATGTACTCCAAAGGTGTCATTTAAATTCAAATTGAATAATGACTGCATCTAAATGTAATAAAATACACGTGTCAGGTTTTAATTGCATGCCATTAAAATTGCAAAAAAATTATTATAAAAAAAATAAAATTATTATGGCCTATTCCGGATAGAGCGTAATTGAAAAAAAGTTGTGATATCCATGCAATTTGCAAAATACTTAATACATAAATTGAATATTCTATACTGATCTAAAGGCATCAGGTGATACGATCAAAAGAAATTCACAGAAATTTTAGTCAGGTGAATTAGCTTATATAAAGGGTGGTTTTTTAATCGTAGTTTTTTTTTTTAAATCGAATAAAACACTCAAATTTGCATCATACTCGTATATTAAAATTTGAAATCGATAAATTGGCCTTTGCCATTTAATTTTTAAAGATAATTTCATGTAAATGTTGTTCTCGGCTCCGTCTCAAAATGTCCATTCGGAAGGTCTAATTTTCCGTCATTTTTTTCGAGCATTTCGCCTAGTATTTCACGAATAACACGTGTTATATTATCCTGTAAGGCTTCACTAGTGTTCAGTTTGTCCACATAGACTAACGACATGACATAACCCCACAAGAAATAATCAAGAGACGTTAAATCGCAAGATCTTGGGGGCTAACTCACAGGGCCAAATCGAGAGAAAAGTTGCTCACCAAATTCATACCTCAACATATCCATTGTTTCAGCAGCAGTGTGGCATGTTGCACCGTCCTGATGAAACCACATGTCAACCAAGTTCAACTCAGCCAATTGGGGCAAAAAAAGTCGAGTATCATAGCTTGATATCGTTCGCGGTTGACGGTTACGAATTGACATTTCACGATCGTCATTAACACTGGTCGCTACGGCTGCAATATTTTCTTCGATACGCACTCAATGCATGCGAGTCGATGGTTTTATGTCCAAAAAAGTAAATTTGGTGCGAAATTTGGAGATAACCCGGTATTATATTATATTATATTACATTTAGCACATTGTTAATTAATTGCTTCAGTCGAAAGGTAAACATACACACTTAGGTATGAACGAGGGTATATTATTTGATACGGAAAAAATTTAACACCCAGAAGGAGACATTTAAGTTATCAAGTTTCCTTTGCCCAACTGCGTTTCATAAATTTTCAAGTTGATTGAGCGATGTCCATCCGTCTGGCCGGCTGCCTGCCATAATCGATAACTGTCGTAAAACTTTATGAAATTTCTTAAAACTTAACGCAGCCTGAAATTTTATCAGATCGTACCTGAGGATTGTAAATGGTATATATCGATTTAACCCTGTGTATGTTATCATTCCTAATATGCCATGGGGCACCACAAATTTGGCGCAGTATTCTTGATTGTCTTCTCTGTAGCTTATTTATGTTAGAAGCTGATGCCTTTCCCCACAATTGGATGCCGTATGTCCATATTGGCTTCAATATGGTTTTGTAGATGGTGATTTTACTAACAAGTTGGGAACATTTTTCTTTATTTTCCAACATACAATCTCCTTTTAGCTCGATAACGTTTTTCCACCGATATTCAATAGTTTCTATACCCAGTTTATACTGAGAACTGTCAAACTCCTCAAAATATCCATCAACCGCAGACTCCACCTCTTTATGGTTGGCAAATCTTTACCACCGAGTCAATTTTTCATGTTTTCAAATAGAAAATCATCCGAGGCAGCTAAATTTGGCAAATAAGCTGTGAGAGGAAGCAATTCGAACTTTAATTCACTAATTTATCCAATAGTGGATTTGTAAACTAGAGCATTGTCTTGATGAAACAACACTTTCTTTTTCGCCAAATGCGGTCTTTTTCCCATAATTTCATCATCTAAACGCTGCTAAAAATTAGCATAATATTCGCCATTTAAGTTTTTTTTATTATTGAGATAATCAGTAAAAATAATCCCATGCGCTTCCAAAAAAAAAAAAAAACTGATGGCCTTGTCTGCAGTTGGAAACGTCTTTGCCTTCTTTGGATACGATTCTCTCATTCCAGTCCACTGCTTTGACTATTCTTTTTTCTCCAGTATGAAGTGGCAAACCCATACCTCATCCATGGTTATAAATCGACGCAAAAACTGAGCTTTACTGCGGTGAAACATCGCCAAACACTGTACTGAAACATCTTCACGATGCTGTTTTTGCTTTATTGAAGGCAAGAGCGGCACAGTTTTCTCATTTTCATTATTTCTCATTATTTCCGTATACGACGTAAAACACTTTTGAAATGCCGATTGTTTCAGCTAGCTCACGCGCCTTCAGCCCACCGATAATCCAATACCATTTTGTAGATTTTCTTCTTTTTCTGTCTGGCGTGGATACCTCAATTGGTTGACCACTACGGTGTTCGTCTTTTTAGCTCGTACGGCCTCGTTTAAATTCTGTTATCTAATATTTTACAGTCGCAAACGAAGGAGCAAACTCCCCCAGAGTAGAATCTAGCTCGGCTTTAATACTCATTGGACTGAGGTCTTTCAAATGGAATTATTGAATTACATAGCGGTAAGCAATTTTTTCCATGCTTACAAATTCACTGAGATCGTTTACTTTCGATGGCTCAAATAAAAAAAACTAAGCAACGTGGTGCCATGAAACATGAAATATATGTTTCATAAGGTTGCCACTTTTCACTAAAATCATTTTTTTTTCAAACTAACAAACACCATCTATAAGTCATCTATACCTCCAGTTGAAGGTATTATCAGACGGAAATGGAATCGAAAGCGAAACCTTTGACCGCTAGAAAATTTGTGACATTCAGAGGTAAAATCGAGTTACGATTTATGATGCCATGATATGGCACAGTTTCTTTACTTATTGAGTCCATAAAGTTGACATGATTCCGAGATGTTCTTATATTTTTCAAATAATTGTTGGTTCACATTTTCCTGTTAGTTGGGATAACATGTGGTCAGCCTGACACTTGTGCATAACGTCAAAGTCTTCTTGCAATTCCTGTTACTAAACCGTTTTTGTGTGGGTTGTGTAAATGCTTAAAATTATTTATAACTTCAGGACTCTTAGAGTATGCAAAATATCTTTAAATTTACTAAATTAAACATCATCTCGTATTTTAATTTGCGAGAAACCCTCGTATGGGAAACGCTAATTGAAATAATTTTATATCTGATGGCGAACGGATGTACAGCAATTGCAAAGAGTACGCAGTAAAACTGTCAGGTCCTCCTTCTGTCTCCGTTGTTATTTTAATGAAGTGCAAAAAAAAAAAGGAAAAAAATTAAAAAATTCCATTTGCAAGAAAAATCTAATTACAGTGACATTTTTGCTATTGTTATATGGTCGATGCTCGTTGGCTGATAGAATATGTCGGTCAAGTCCGTTTACTATTAGGCAAACTACAACTGGGGTAAAGACAAAGTAATGCATAACGATAAATGTGTAATGAACAGTTTGTCAAAATGGATATAAAAATGTACATTTTTTATTTGTCATTAGTGTCTGGGTTGCTGACAGCAATTGTTTAAATATAATTATGGCTTTGCTCAAAGGAATACAAGTATATATCATTTGATATGGCAAAAAAGTGTGACAACCATATGGAAGCATCTAATATATCAAGTATTTTTCTACCAAATGTTTGTTATCAATTTTAAGGCGAATCAGATATGTCCGCTTGCCTGCTTGGCGTTCCGGTGCATACGATAAATGAAAATGCTTAAAGTTTGGATCAATATATTTGCCAGATCGGAGCCGAGATTTATAGATGGGATGTGTTGGGCATCCCCTTATCGGTACTTCAGATTTTCGGAATCTCAATAAAGTAACTAAATCTTTTTCCTACTGTACTGATTTATGATGCTTAGTAGATTTTAAAAAATGCACCAATTAACTACGAATGACTGACAAAGCAGTACACTTTTATACTTCTACCCGAAGGAATGAGTTTATTTTTGATGTGATACAGTCAAAATGTAATACCCAGAAGAAAGCGGTTAAAGTATTGTGTTAGTTTACAATGTTCGATAGAACTTAAAACTCAACTGATTAACCACGCTGTTTCTGGTACCTCCCATACGAATTGACCGGTTTTCAAAGAATCAATTTTTCCCCTGTAGACTCTTATACGCAGAATGCAGCAGTCGGGACCTTTGTCCATTGTATTTCTTTATAAAGCCTTAAGAAAAATCAACCAAGTAACTACATCAATTCTGGTACCACCCATGTAAATGAATATTCTTTGCTTGACATCCTTCAAGACGTTAAATTTGGCACAGTTCATTAGTTTGTTGAACTGTCACCACGGCCACAGCTTTGCAGGTATTTCTCACATAAATTGACTGCAGCTAAAGGGTGTCCCAACAAGAACGCAAGATTTAAATTTTAAATAAAACACAGATATTTAAAAAAAAATCGTGAAACTTTATTATATCGTAAAGAAGACAGAATGAGGTTATGTATGGAACAACACATCGGGCAGATGGCCGCCGCAGCTTTGCTAGCCCACACGCGACCTTTTAATGAAATTTTCAATGACCGTCTTGCATAAATACTGCGGTATTTCATTAATGCAGCGTCCAATTTCCTCTTTTAAGACTTGAGTCGTCGTCGGCTTATTCGCGTAAACCATCGACTTCAAAAAACCACAAAAAAAAAGTCTAATGCGGCGGCCAATTCTGGTATCCAAAACGCGAAATAGCACGACCGTGGAATGACTGATGCAGCAATTGAATTGTTCCTCTGGCTGTATGACATGTGGCGGCGTCTTGTTGAAACCACATGTCCTCCACATTCATTTCTCCAATTTTAGGCACGAAAAAACTGGTTATCATTTCACGATACCGAACACCATTGACTGTTTGCGCTTGACATGCCTCATTTTCATAAAAACAGAGTCCAATGATTCCTCCAGCCCACAATCCACACCACACATTGACACGTTGAGAATGTATTTGCTTCTCGTGAATCACTCGAAGATTTTCCTCACCCCAAATGCGACAATTCTGCCTATTGACGAAGCCATCAAGATGGAAATGGGCCTCGTCACTGAAGATGATTTTATCGGCAAAATCAGCATTATCATGTTGTCTCTCCAATACCCAATTAATGCAAATCTTTCTTCAAAATTCGCTACATAGTGGATTTGGAGACACCAATTTGCTGAGCTCGATGTCAAATTGAGGTGGATGGAGTTTGAGCGACATCACCACGTACAGCTGCGACATTTTCGGTCCATCGACCTGGTCGAAGGCGCGTTGTTATATTTACACCACTAACAGACCCAGTTTTGGCAAATTTATCCATTAATCTCTTTACAATTGACTCTTTTGGAGCATTATTTTGACCCCAAATTGATCGCAATTTGCGAACTGTAGCCGCAAAACTTTCACCATTTTGGTAAAACAATTTCACAATGAGAAAGCGTTGTTCATTCGTGTAGCGCTCCATTTTTATTAATCTCGTACCTGCTACTAGCAAACAATAACAATTGTTCAAATGTCAAACAATGGCACTTCGAATGGCGCCAAATTTAAATCTTGCGTTCTTGTCACTTTACTTAAATTTTTGTCAATTGTTATCTATTACTCGTATATGTAAAATGTTAAAGAATTAACTTGTATTAAATACGATTTATTGTAGTCATGTTGTAAAATTAGTTCTGCGGCATGAAATGGATCGCATTTTGGCGCTCCTTAGGGTATCACACACACAAATTGGCCGATTTAGCAAAACTAGCGTTTTGCTTATAATTTATGACCAGAGAACAGAAGATTGAAACGTTGTTTTTTTTTTGTCATCACGTTTTTGCAACAAAATTAAGATAAATTGTTTAAAGGTAATGTCAGCTAACCGCACACTTTCTAATAAAATATAGTTTTGCCTGCTGTACGAGAGCCATCCCAAAATTAGCCGACCTGGCCGACCAGTAGTTTGAAAAAAAAACATTTTTAGTTTGAAGGTGCCGCAGCATTTGGGTCCATGACTAGCCAACGCAATCGCTGTATATTAATGCCTTTGAACACTTCGACGTTGAAATACAGCTCACACAGCTCGCTCTTCATGCGACGCTAATACTCTCCGCTAACGATGATGGCTCCATATATTTTCCGGAGTATGTTCCTCTCGAAAACTGGTAGTACTGGTTCATCCGCTCACCCATGATTTTGCGCCACATAACAAGACAGGTAGAACCAACGTCTGGTATAGTCGGATTTTTGTTTGTCGAGAGAGAGAGAGAGGGCTTTATCATTGAATCGCTTGCTTAGCCCATAGTAACATCTGTTAGCAAGCAAAACTCTTCTCTTTATCTCCATGCTGACATCAGTCGTTTTGTTTACAGCGGAACCGAGGTAGATGAATTCTTCCACCACTTCAAAATTATACAGGGTGGGCCATATGAGTGTTGGCGATTTAATTCGTCAATTTCTCGGCAACGCTCGGCGCGGGGTGGCGGGGGGATATGTTGTTCGCTGCCCCGCTTTCTGGAAATTTAGTCGCCATGGAGCCGTACACGGGAGTGCAGCGTGCATTTTGTGTCCGAGCGTATTATGAAAACAATAAATCAGTGATTACTGCCTGACGTTCGTATCGGCACGAACACGGTTTACACGATTTAAGTGAAGTTCCAAGCGCCAATGTGATACGAAAATGAATCAGAATGTTCGAAACAACCGGCTCAACAGTACCAATTACGGCTCGTGCTCGCCCAGTTTCTGATCAAGATCAGCCGACATTGTGGAGCGTGTTCGTGTTTCAGTTCAGCGAAATCCGCAACAGTCAACACGTAAGAGAAGTCAGTCATTGGATGTCAAAAGAACCACTTTACGACGAATTTTGAAACGTGATTTGTATTTGAAGGCTTATAAGATTCAGATAGTCCAAGAATTAAAACCCGACGATGCCAATGACCGACTTAACTTTGTCAATTTGATGCTAGAGCGGTTCAACAATTTCAACAACGTGATTTTTAGTGATGAGGCCAATTTTCACCTTAATGGCCATGTGAACAAGCAAAATTGTCGGTTCTGGTCCGAGACTAATCCCCGACGCTTGCATGAACGTCCACTTCACAGCCCTAAGCTTGTCGTGTGGGCTGGGATAACGTCAGCCGGTATTATTGGACCATACTTTTTTGAGGACGAAAGAGGGCATGCGATGACGGTTAGAGCGAACAATTATTGCAACATGCTAGCAGACTTTTTGGTGCCAGCTTTGCAAGAACTTCAAGGCAATACCTCGAGGATGTGGTTTCAACAGGATGGGGCTACATGTCATACGGCTAGGGTATCCATAGAGCTGCTGAAAAATGTTTTTCCGGAAAACTCATTTCGAAAAGGGGGGATATTGAATGGCCCCCACGTAGCCCCGATCTCTCTCCATGCGATTATTTTCTATGGGGCTACCTCAAATCGGTAGTCTACGAGAATAATCCGACCAATTTAGAGCAGTTGAAGAGGAACATTATTCAGGAAAGTAACAAAATACCGAGAACAACTTTTCAACGAGTTTTCCAAAATTTGCGACTTCGGTTCCAAGAGTGTCAAGCAGCCGAGAGAAGCCATTTGGACAACAATATTTTTAAGTCTTAAAAATTCCCATGCTTCTACTTTTTAAAAATACAAATATATTTTTTTATGTTTCGTAGTTTTTTTTTTAATTGAATATTTAAACCGCCAACACCCTTATGGCCCACCCTGTAGTTGTCAACGTTCACACAGCGTCCCAAACGAATGGACTCTTTGTTCTTTGAAACCTTTTTCGCTGCTTCCTTCTGGATGCTTGAGAAGGCTAGAGTAACATCTCGCAGTTTTAGGCCATAATATCTGTCAAAATGTCTGCATACAAAAGCATATAAGTTGGTTGCAATAAAAAAGTACGAATTTGCGTCCAGCGGTTTTTTCTCCGTGGTTCGAACAATGTCAGCGGACCCAAAAATTTCTCGCTATGGATGTGGTCTTGTAGTGCCACTTCCATTAGAAACTAAAATAATACTAAACTAAACTAAAATAATAATAAAACTGTAGTCACACCTACATATACTTTGAACCTGGTAATGAATATGTAAAGAATTTCTCGAATTGGGCGAAAGTTAAGTGCTAATTATTCATACTATTGCCTTAATTTTCGAATTATTAAATTTGTTAAATTTCGGCAAAACTGTATATGTATAGAATGAAGGTCAATGAAGTCAATACCCTTAGTTGTGTTCAAACAGTTTTATAGAATTAATTACGCTAGATATGGTTGTAGCGCATTCATTATAATAACACTTATGTGACATGGAATCATTTCAAAGACGGTTTCACAATGAATGACAGCTTTTGTTTGTACATAGTTATGACCTACTTGAAACGAATATCACATCAAAAGGCATGTTTTTCCAGGTGCGACCACACATTGTCTAGTGGCAATTCTTAAATTAGCAGTTGTTCATTTAGTTAGTCTACTTAATGTCTTTAATTTTAGCTTATTTCGTAATTACCTCTAACTATTGGACTAGCGCGACGATGTTAAGTGTGCTGATGACACGGTATGAAATATGATACGGCCAACTCTTCCTATTTTGAGCAAACACGTTTGAAGTAAAAGCTTCTGCTAGTCAAATTACGCAGACAATCAAAGCAAAAGGCTGTCCTGATTTATGTTGACGTATAGATGACCACGACACAGGAAGTAGAATTAAGTGTATAATAATTTTTTAAAATAAAAAACAGTGTTGGTTTTTGAAATTACAATCAGTACAGAGCTGACATTCAGGTGAACTGAATTACTCATACTTTTTCGCGTCGTCCTTTTGAGTGGGTGCCAAAAGGGTGTGGTATATGTATATCGGTGGGTTCTTATAAAAAAATCGGCTGACCTAAATCACAACAAAAGAATCGATATTGCAATTTTCTGAAGTGCATCGCTAGGATCTCATCAAAAAATAGACTGACTTAGATGACAACCAAACAACCAAAATTGTAATTTTCTGAATTGTTTCGCTTAGAAATTGTGGAGTTACCATTCCCTCCTGTAATATTGGCCAATTCGTATGTTTGATACCGTAAGAAGCGGGACAACGCAGAACATTTTCATTTGCAGTACTCAATTTACTAAATGCCTGATGCTCACTAATTTATACAGAATTTAGTGTAGTTGCATGAAAGATATGAATCTAGGAATATATAGGTTCAATTGTATAATTTGTATGGGAGGTGTCAGAAGTCATTTGACTATCTGATTAATATTTTCAAATTTTATTATTACATTACAATGTAATACATTTAGCAGAAATGAATTAGGGATTACAACGGAAAAATTCGGTTTTCGTACATCTGTGAATTTAAATGAAAGGCTAACGCCATCTATTTTTAAAATCAGAACTTAGTTCACTAAATTGGGTTCAAGAGTATGAACGATATGCAATTAAGCAAGTACACATAGGTTTAATCGGTCAGTTGTATTGGAGATGCCAGAAGGCGTTTGGTTGCATTATTGGTTTCTCTTAAATTTTTTAGCAAATTTTCAATAAATTCAATGGACATAATTCTGGATTATTGATTACAAATTTCAGAGGAAGATTGTATTTTGGAAAATCGGCTGCTTTTTATGGGAGATACCGGAATAGGCGTTGAAATGCTGTATATTTTTCTTCCCAAATCCTACTTTAGCAAATGCTTAACGTATACCAAATTTGACTGAATTTTGTACAATAGAATAAAAGTTATGAACCTATGAATTTATAGATTTAATCGGTTATTCAAGAGGGATGAACCATTAGGAGCTGGACAATGCCTTACATTTTCATTCTCAGGACTACTCACTATATGAAAGCATTATGTGTGCCAAATTTAACCAAATTACGTTCAACTTTTTGAAAGTGTTAATGCTAAAAATATTTGGGCCAATCTACACAATCGATCAGTCTTTTCAAATCTTACCAAGCTTTACAAAGCAATACAATTGACAAAAATTAGATTATTGCAATCAACGAATTCAGAGTTATAATAAAGAAAAAAATCGGTCGGAAGAAGTAGATCGATAGAGCTCACTTACAATTTCCAAATATGATTCGGCAGCGCGTATCGCGTCTATAGGCTGATACGAGGTGTGATAAAAAAACGATTTTTTTTTTTAAATTTCGTGAGTTACGTATGTTCGACTTTCGCTTTTTTTTTTCTGTTATGTTGGTACACATGTCTGTTATATATGTTGGCAATATCAGCCATTTTGGATTGTCAGTTTGTTTTTGACAGATAAGAAGGTTAGTCGTGTTTTGGTGAGCTCTTCGATTTTTTTACTATTCGAAAAAATGGATCGAAGAAACTGTATTAAGTTTTGTGTAAAAAATGAAATTAAATGTGCAGGGACATTTGAAATGTTGACTGTGGGTTTGGCGAGTCTACTATGAGCAGAACATAAGTTCAATTGTGGTATAACCGGTTTAAGGAAGGCCGAGAAGATGTCAATGACGATGCTCGTCTTGGTCGCCCGAGCACGTCAACAACCGATGAAAACATTGAAGCAGTTAAGAAAATGATTTTGGGTAATCGTCAAATCATTATTAGGGAGGTTTCTGATGATGTTGGCACATTGTTTGGCTAATGTCAAGCAATTTTTACGTTTACGTGTTTTAGACATGAAACGTGCGGCAGCGAAGATTGTTTCAAAATTGCTAAAGCACTTCAAGTTCGGTCAAATGTGAAGGTTTTGCTCACTGTTTTCTTTGATTGCAATGGCGTGGTGCATCATGAATTCTTGCCACAAGATCGTATGGTCAATACGAAATACTACCTTGAAGTTATGCGCCGTTTGCGCGAAGCAATTCGTCAGAAACGCACAGAATTGTGGAAAAACCAATCATGGATTTTGCACCATGATATCGCACCAGCTCACACATCGATGCTTGTGCGTGAGTTTTTGGCCAAAAACAAAACCGCAATCATGCCTCAACCACCGTATTCACCGGACTTGGCCCCCCGGTGACTTTTTCCTTTTCCCAAAACTGAAGACACCGATGAAAGGAAAGCGTTTTGCTACGATTGTAGAGATAAAAGAAAAATCGAAACAGGAGCTGTTGGCGATACCAAAAAGCGCGATTTAGAAGTGTTTCGAGGATTAGAAGAAACGCTGGCACAAGTGTATTATATCTGAGGGGGACTAGTTTAAAGGAAATAAAATAGAAATTAATGAATAAATAAACACTTTTTGAAAAAAATTGAAAATAACAGTTATTTTTTGATCACACCTCGTGTATTCGCCAGCTACATAGCGAGGCAGATGAACATCAGTCAATCGACTTAAATTTCAGTTGTTCATTCATTTATTCGGATCAAGATATAAAAATATGTACTTGGCAGGTATCGGCAACCGTGCCGGTTTTATTGATATTTTTATAACTACGTCGTTGTACAGTTGGACCAGCACCAAAAGTCCAGCACCGTGGATTGCAGTCCATAGTATCAGCGTGTCCTCTTCTTATGCGTAGTATGTTGACGTAGATCGTATTTCGCACAATACTCGTAAATACACTTACATATTTTTCAGTAACCTTACCCCCAATTTGAGCAATGATATCGTATGCTGATAGGCACTGTCGTAAATGTTTATGAGACTTCATAAAATTTGTCCCAGCCTAATAATTTCCTTTCGAGATCTCCAATACAAATTGTCCTATTTTCAAAAATTAAATTTTTCAATTCGTTGGTCAAAGTAACCGGTATTTGCGTCCATTGTTTTGCTGTGTAATGATAAGTATAAGTTGAAGAGATCGACAGATTTGGTGTCTCTCATATAAATGACCGATTTCTTAGCTTTACAAATTTGTGAAATAGTTGTATAGAATTAATGTAAATTTGGCACTCATCGTCTCCTTTATTAGCTTAGTTCTGAAAATGGGTAGATTTGGCCCGTCTCTTCTGGCACATCCCATATACAGTGCCCGACATAAGTCTACGTACGACTACCATTTCTAGTACCTGATGAGTCTGAATATCAATGAGTCCGGTATCAATTGAGGTATACTTTCATTCCACCAGATCAAGGTATAATGATGGTGGATACAAATAATTCGTTTTGCAAAGTTGAGCTCATTATATTATAGCTCTAAAGTGTAAAGGCAATAAATCTATTTCAATTATTAAAAGCACAAGCTCATCTCGCGTGGAATTGAGTATATCGCCTTAAAGTCGAAAGATGCTAAGCCCATTTTAATGAAAGATGATATATTGATACGTTAAGGGAATAAGAGTTATTCTGTCAACTATCGCTTGCAAAACAAAAATAATAAATTTGTTTCACTTTGTCTTTTTTAGGTACTGATATATAAAAGTGCTAAAGACAAAGCGTGAAGACACTTAGTATCCGTTTAAAATAAATATCGTATTTTTCTAGACACTTCATTCTGCGAATAATAATTCCAATTAAATCCCTCAAAATAGTTCATAATAAAAATAAAAAGATTGGAAACATTTTCTATACTTCCTTGAAATGGTGGAGGATTCAGCTTACATTTACATTCTTAGCTTACATTGTTTCAAAATGATAAGTAATCAAACTCGTGTGTCCGGTTATAAACGTGCTGTAAATGCAGTCATGGAAACGTCGCAATAACTGACGAACAGCCCCATAAAAACTGACTA
The DNA here is from genome assembly GCA_019455685.1 of Philornis downsi. Taxonomy (NCBI): domain Eukaryota; kingdom Metazoa; phylum Arthropoda; class Insecta; order Diptera; family Muscidae; genus Philornis; species Philornis downsi. The sequence goes on along the minus strand of JAHXMU010000118.1, from coordinate 5,518,322 downwards.
CAATGTAGTTTAATTCCTCTTAATAATTTTGTGGCGTACAGCATTTAATGGATTATTCGATTTACTGCAACTGAATTATTGTAGTTTATGCGTTTAGGGGATGACACACAACCATAATTGGGAAAATTCACAAATGTCTCATATGCAAATTTAAGCAGATTGACCAGGAATTGGATTAAATCTGGCTGATTGGTCTATTAGTGTATTATCCGCTTTAAAGAATCCGAGTTGATATTCCAGAATTATAAATCAGGCACTTAATGGAATTAAGAACATTTTTTGTAGAACCTTTGCTCGGATTTCATAATTTCTGATAACATATTGTTCAGATATGTATGTCTATGCCCACCCAAATTTCCGAGAGTGGCCCAAAACTAACCGACTTAACAAAGAAGACACAAAAAAGTTGATTTTTTTTTATTTCTCAATATAATCTCCTTTTACCTTGATACACCTTTTCCAGAGATACTCAATAGCCCCTATACACCGTCTATAATAAGAACTGTCAAACTCCTTAAAATAGCCATCAACCGCAAACTCCACCTCTTCATTGTTGCCAAATCTTCTACAATTTTTGGAAATAGGAAATAGCCCGAAGAAGCTAAATCTGGCGAATAAGGTGCATAACAAAGCAATTCGTACTTTAATTAATTAATTTTGGTCATCTAAATAGTAAACGTGTGTCTTGATGAAACGGCAACGCTGCAATAAATTAATAATATTCGCCGTTAATGATTTTTCCTTTCTGAAGATAATCAATAAAAATAATTCCATGCACATCCCAAAAATAGACACCATGACCTTGCCGGAAGATGAAATTGTCTTAGCCTTCTTTGGACATGATTCTCCCATTCCATTCTACAGCTTTGAGTGTTTCTTTATCTCAGGTGTAAAGTGTTGGTTATAAATCGTCGCAAAAAATCGGCTTTGTTGCGGTGAAACATCGCCAAACACTCTTCATGTTCATGACACTGTTTTTGCTCTATTGAAAGCAAGCGCGGCACCCTTCTTGCGCTCAGCTTTCTCATATTTAAATCTTCGATGAATATACGATATATAGTACTTTTTGAAATGTCTATCATTCCAGCTAGCTCTCGCAACTTCAAGCGACGATTATCCGAAACCATTTTGTGGATTTTTTTAATTGTATCTGGCGTGGGCACCCCAATTGGTCGATCATTACGGTGTGCATCTTGGCAGCTCATACGACCTCGTTTAAAATCTGATACCCAATATTTTACAGTCGTAAACGAAGGCGCAGACTCCGCCAGAGTGGAATCTAGCTCGGCTTTATTATTTATTCGACTGGGACTTTCAAATGGAAATATTGAATTACATAACAGTGGCTCATTTTTTCCATGTTTGCAAAGTATCAATTGAAAGACATGAGCACGTCAACGCCTTAAAGATGGATTTTCGCCGAGTAAGGAACAGAATACCTTCAAGTCATATTCGTGCAGTCTAATAAGTCTTTCCAGACATCGAAAAATAACACATTTTATATTTTTCCAAATGTGTTTCATGACTTTTTAAGTCTATTGGGCGATGTCCGTCTGTCTGGCAGACTGTATGGCTGATTGGTGAACCCGACAGTGAACACAAATTTTTCATAAATTTATCAGATCTTGACAAAGCCTAATATTTTGTCAGATTGGAAGGGATTAAGGATTTCAGATTAGCCGAATTTTATGAATTCAGTTCTTCCCCTCTAATTTTAAATTCGCAGAATGGAGTAACTTAAATTTTCGTGCTTTGTTTTTGTTTAATAATGCTTTTCAGAATTTAAAAAAGTTGGCCGTCTAACCATGGTCTACCATACAAATGGCCCATTCACCTCGTATGTTTTTAGATTCATATCTTTTATATAGTTGCATTAAATTAAATCAAATTTGGTATACGCCACCTTAGCCAAAGTAGGGTTTTACAGCTTTGCACAGCAGTACCGCTGTCCTTCTAGTATTTTTCACACAAATTGACCGATTTTCTGATATGCAATCTTTCCTCTGTAAATTCTAATCGGTAGATTGGGTTCTTTTTGTATAGGTATATATTGGCTTACAATTCTTTGTAAGCCTTTAGAAAACTAGCCAAATAACCGCGACCCTATATAAATTATCGATTTAACTCATACCTTCTTAGCTTCAAATCTATCTAGTAGTTATACTGACTTCAGTCAAATTTTGCTCACGTTGATGAAATATGTTGTAGTAATGAAATGGAGGACATTGCCATGATCGTTCTGCTACCTTCCATTAAGGTTACTGATTAACATACAACTTCATATCTTTATAAAGTAGTTGTACTGAGTTCAGTCAAATTTGGCATATTTTATGCGTTTGGTGAATCTGTTCTGGTATTTCTCATACTCCAGAATAGCTCCAGATTCGCAAATTGCATCAACATAAATGTTGTTTGCTTTTTATAATGCTGGGTGAAATTTGAAAAAATTTATCAAATAATTGCGCCTCTTCGGTACCTCCCTTACAAATCGACCCATTTTTAACTTATTTTTTTTTTTAATTTCAAAAATTAAGAGTAAAAATTAAACAAAAATAGTGAAATAGTTTTCCTCTACTGAGATTAATTTTAAAAAGCCATCCCCATAATGACCTGCGGAACTTGAAAGACCAGCTCTAGTATTATAATGCAAAATATATTTCTTGAAAAAGTAATCTTTGTTTAGAAAGATAGTCTGCCGATGTTGTTTTGTTACAATAAATATTTCATTCAGACAAAGCGATGTCGGTTACTGAAATGTCAATCAATATTTCAAAGCAAATCTTTCATTATATAGAGTGATTCTTTAATTGTAGTTTTTTTTTTTTTAAATCGAATAAAACACTAAAATTTGCATAATGTATTAAAAGTTTTCATTGGAATCGATAAATTGCCATTTAATTTTTAAAGATAATTTCATGTAAATGTTGTCCGCAGCTCCGTCTCAAAATGTCCATTCGGAAGTTCGAATTTTTCGTCACTTCTTCGAGCATTTCAGCCTGTATTCCACAAATAATGCGTGTTATGTTATCCTGTAAAGTTTTAATAGTGTTCGACCTGTCCACATAGACTAACGACTTGAAGAAAGAAATAATCAAGAGGCGTTAAATCGCATGATCTTGGGGGGCCAACTCACAGGGCCAAATCGTGAGATAAACCGCTCACTAAATTCATCCCTCAACATATCTATTGTTTCACGAGCAGTGTGGCATATTGCACCGTCCTGATGGAACCACATGTCAACCAAGGTTGCCCCAATTGGGGCAAAAAAATAAAATTTCTTGTGGTTGAGTAACACATGCCCAATCGATGAGAACGGCGACGAATTGACATTTCACGATTGCCATTAACACTGGTCGCTACGGCTGCAATATTTTCTTCCGTACGCACTCTACGCTTGCGAGTCGATGGTTTTATGTCCAACAAAGTAAATTTGGTGCCAAATTTGGAGATAACAGCACGAATTGTTGATTCAGCAGGTCGATTACGATGACCATAAAATGGTCGCATCAAACGATGCACATTTCTCACAGAGCACAAATTTTGATAATAAATTTCAACGATTTGCAATCGTTGCTCGTTTGTTAGTCATTCCATGATGAAATGGCAGAGTATACTGTACACTTTTCACTTTGACAGATGACGTTTGAACGCCATTACCAACCAGTGCTGTCAACCTGATAAACTTATATGTTAAAAAATCCCCCTATAGTGTATTTTAAAGTTTACTATCGAATTACGGTCTTTGCTTATAATATTCTTATTATATTATTGCAGTTTAATTGACCACCAACTAAAACTTTTAACAAAAGTTGCTTGAATTGCTGGGAAATGTTTACAACAAAAACCAAAGCAGGACACTTTGCCATCAATGTACTTAGCTTTAAGAAGCAAACTTTTTGTGAACTGAACAATTTTGCATAGCCATCTGATTTAACAAAGTAATAGTATCAACAACAAAAATGCATCAAGTACTAAGTTATGAAACAGCAATGCGTGCCAATCCTTCCTCCGAATATCATCAATATGTAACAAAAAGGACATGCATAAGTCTAGTATTGACGATAGCATTCTTCACTTTAATTTCTGGTAAGCATAAGAACTACATTTTACAAAAAAAAGAAAGATATAAAACAATCATCTCTTTTGTATTTTCAGGTTATTTATTGGGTAATTTTGTGTCGGAGCGCAAGAATCACATACGCATGTTGTTATCGAAGAAGCCCATTAGCCCTATAGTGGACGAGACGAAAGTATCTGGCCAAACTATCGATATATCTAGTGATGACTACATGAACTTACAGGAATTACATGCCTACCAAAAGATTAAGTCAAAACTTTTGGCCTCATCTCAAAAGCTGAACCAACTACAACAAGGCGATGAAGCCTTTCGCTCAAGATCCCTCAATACAGATATATTCAACAAATACATATCATGTACACAGGACGTTACAGTCAATGTCACCAACGAACTAAGCCAATTCATTGAACACTTAATTGACAATACATCGGCAAGGCAAAGAGATTGCATGCGAATAATTCAGGCAATTGTTGACCACAATTTGACAACTGTTTAATGTAATCTAAGAAATAATCTAATTTTGCAAATGTGGTAATATGTAATAAGACCGTAGCCAGCATTTAATTTCACAAATTTTATTCTTAGTAGCATAAAGTGTGGGATAAAGTCTTCTATATTTAGTTGTAATGATGCGATTTCTAATGAAAACGTAGTCGGCCGTCAGTATTGGATCTTCTTCATCTTAGGTGGCGACTGGAATAGAAAAATCTTATCTATTATACGCCGCCCATAGAAAATAGTTCCAAACGTCGGTATTGAATCATGTCTCCAAAAAATTTGGCGGTGCCCAAACAGCCCGAATCCTTCCAAGCATTGTCCTTGTTGTTTGCTAAATAATCATAAACGGCTACTTAAACGACCACTCATTCTACCATTGGTGATACACAGATCTGCTTATGTACGAGTATGAATATAAATACGGAAAACCGGCTTTTAAAAAGCCTTATTTTCATGTATGTATATTGGCTGAAGAAACGTGTGCTGAGGCTACTGCTCACAGTGGGTGAATTTTATAATACGAGTACAGTATGTATAGCCATGAAAACGAGTGTTTCTGTTTTTATTATTTTACAGATTTCAATATTCAATCTCAGTACTTGATTTTCAATATCCTACACCTAACTGTGGTACGGATTAATTATTGTTTCTCCTTCAATTCATAGTGTGCGATATTCAAGAGAAAATGATGATATCAGCTGAACGTGTTTTGTGCTTTTGAATAGAATTTTAAAAGCATCATATTTTCTGGTCCAGAAAGCAAAAGAAAGGTAGACATTAAAAACAATAACATAAATATTATAATGATATGATTTTGATGACATAATTTTATAAGGAATGAAGATAAATATCATATGATACGCAAAAAATGTAAAGCCACGTAGAAGGCATCTAAGCCACCAAGTATCTTTTAACTTTGTTAATGTGTTTCATGGAATTTTAAGTCGATTAGCTGACTGGCCTGTTGACCGAAGGTTAGGTCAGTGTGGCAGTCGGAATAGACAGACTCACATAGACTGTGACTATGATACCACGGATATTAGAGATAAGGATGTCTCTAGTTTCAACCGTTGAACCATCCTGAGCGCCTCAATAAGCTCTTAAGTCGGACAATATCTATACCGTGTAGATCTTCTGGGTCCCTAAAGAAATAAGAGCCCAGTGTTGATCCCCGCCTGTTCACCAGTGCGGGGCAATTGCAGAGAAGACTTCGATGGACTCCTCCTCCTCTTCTTCATCCCCACAGCTTCTGCAGAAGTCACTAGTCACAACCTCCAATCTCACTGCATGTCTCCTATCAGACAGTGTCCCTTCATGACGGATATAGGCAATGAGACGTCGGATCTTGATAGCGACAGCGTGTGTGTGAACACTTCAGATCTATGCGTGGCCACATCTGTCTGGATTGATTACAGTTTCGGACAGACGCCCACCTACCATTTGCTGCTAAATATGCTCTATTGCACAGTAGAAGCTTGCAAGTGGCTAGAGGGAGGCATGCCCATGGACTCCAACTCGACTGGAGTCTGTAAGGTTGTCTCTAGTTTTGATAACTCGTTTGCTCTACAATTCTCTGGTATGACCCTGCAATTCTCGGGTATGATCCTGGCACCCACATAAGATGAATGTTGAAATGCTGAGCCATCTCGTTAAGAGATCTGCTGCAGTTAAGGGCTGATCTTGAGTTCAGGAAAACTGAATCCAGATATTTAATGGCAGCTTGACTGTCCGAGAATATATTAATTCCCACCGTGATGAGGACGTTGTATCTCAGCATTTCCTTAATGCCCAAATTTCGGCCTGGTGAACACAACAGTGATCAGGTAGTCTTCTTGCTATACTTAGCCCCAGATTTTTAAGTAGGTCCCGAAACCTACCTGATTGATGGTTATTATGTCAAAGCTAATTTCAGCCCTTATAGAGTAATTTTTTCGTATTGGATGGAGTTTGCCCACTTTTGCCGCCTGCCATCCTTAACGTAGAGATCTTTGTACTGTACACGTCGACTTAGCCCGCCATTCCAACGCAAATGAATATTATTTGTTAGTAACAATCAAAAAAGATCCCTTAAAAAAATATACAGGGTTATCCATTTTTCGATTTCAAAAGTAAAGTTATATAAAACACACATAAATCTACGATTTCGATGAAAATTTTATTTCATTATAATGCTTGGATCTTGCCATTATGTACGAAATATAATGTCATTTAAATGACCACCTCTTGATTGATGGCAGTAGTGGATCCTTTTGAGGTAGTTTTCGATAATTTATTCGCACAATTTGGGCGGTATCTCGGCGATATCTGAGCGAATGTTGGTTTTCAAAAGCTCCAACGTTTGGGAATTATCCGCATAAATACGGTCTTTGAAGAGAGAAAAGAGTCAAACGACGTCAAATCGCATGATCTTCTTGGTCAATTGACTTCTTCTGTAAACTTCTCATGCTATACAGCCAAGATCGGCCGGGTCGTGTGGCTCGTGGCACCGTCTTGTTGGAACAATATGTCGTCCAGTTCATAATCTTCAATTGCCGGTCAAAAAAGTCGGTTATCCTATGACCATAGCGCTGTGAATTCAAATTCGGATTATCTGCTCCACTTTTGAAACCAAAAAAATGGATGCAAGTTAGCTCATCTAACTGAAATTTCTATACTATATCAAATGATATATACCTTCACTGTCGCGGGTGAAGTATCCATTTAGCAAACAGAAATAATGATGTGGTCGGCCATGGCTCAAGAATTACAGAAATTGAAACATATTTTTAAGAAACTTCATAAAAATTAATTTGTGAAATGAATATGATGGTTTGTCGTCAAATAGTAGAAGCTGAAAGAGTCACTATAAATTCATGCTTTAATATTGGATCGCAATGGCACATGTCAGATCGATATTGATCTGTAATTGCACCAACCATAATAAAGGAAAAGAGAGCAAGGGGAAATGTTCCATTAGCTTGACGTTTATATTATTGACATCCTATGTTATTTATAATAACTATAATTGATTTGCTTTGCGATCTGAGGGAAAAGAAAACTAAATAATCTTAACAAATGTAGATGTAAATTATGGAATCGTGAGCAATGATATGCCAAATGTTTCGAGGACAGTCCCAAAACTGGCCCATCTAAGAAAAAAGATATAAAAAAAGTTGAGAAAAATTTTCTTAATTTTTCAATATAATCTCCCTTTAGCTCGATACACTTTTTCCAGTAATATTCAATAGCTTCTATACGCTGTTTGTAGTAAGAATTGTCAAACTCCTTAAAACAGCCATCAACCGCACTCTGCACCTCTTTATTGTTAGCAAATCCTTTACCACCGAGCCATTTTTTCAAGTTTACAAATAGAAAATAGTTCGAAGGATCTCAATCTGGCGAATAAGGTTCGTGATAGTGCAATTCAAACGTTAGTCTATTAATTTTGCGATGGCAATAGTGGATGTGAGAACTGAAGCATTGTCTTGATGAAACAACACTTTCTTTTTTGCAAAATGCGGCCTTTTTCCATAATTTCATCACCTAAATGGTCTTCTTTCCTGAACATAATTAATTAAAATTATCCGATGGGCATCTCAAAAAAAAAAAAAAAAACAGACGCCATGAACTTATCTGCATATGAAACCGTCTTCGTCTTCTTTCACTGCTTTGACTGTTCCTTTGTCTCAGGTGTGAAGTGATGGACCCATATCTCATCCATGGGTATAAATGGACGCAAAAATTCGACTTTATTGGAGCTAAACGGCCAAATGCGACCTTCTTTCCATAATTTCATCTTCTAATAGCCTAATATTCGCCGTTGATCGGTTTTGCTTTCTGAAGATAATCAAAACTCTGCCCTCATGCACATTCTAAAACAGACGCCATGACCTTGCCTTCTTTGGACATGATTCTCTCATTCCAGTTCGCTTTGATTGGCTCTTTGTCTCAGGTATAAAGTGGTGGACCCATGTCTAATCCATTGTTATAAATTGATGCAAAAATTTGACTTTATTGCGGGAAAACATTGCCAAACACTCTAACGAAACGTCTTCATGACTCTGTTTTTGCTCTATTGAAAGCAAGCGCGACATCCATCTTTCTCATCTTCAAACCTTCGGTCAAGATACGATGTATACCACTTTTTGCAATACCTATCATTTCAGCTAGAACGCGCACCTTCAGCCGGCTATCATCCAATACCATTTTGTGGATTTTCTTAATGGTATCTGGCGTGGGCACCTTCAATTTCCGACCACTACGACGTTCGTCTTGGCAGCAAGTACAGCCTTGTTTAAACTCTGCTATCCAATATTTTACAGTCGTAAACGAAGGAGCAGACTCTCTCAGAGTGGAATCCAACTTGACTATAATATTGCTTAGACTGAGGTCTTTCAAATATAAATATTGAATTACATAACAGTGACCAATTTTTTTCCCATATTTAGAAATTCACTGAGATCGTTTACTTTTGATGACTTGAATAATATTACTAAATAACGTGGCGTCTTGAAACTTAAAACATATGGTTTATGAGGTAGCCACTTTTCGCCAAAATATTTTTTTAAACTACTGGCACCATCTATGTGTCAGTTTTGGGACCGCTCTTATACAATCGGACTTCAAATAGTGACACAATTTATAAGAAACGCAAGGAAATGAAGGAGATTGGTAGAATTGAAAAAAATAAAATAATGTAAAAATTTTTTTGTACATTTTTGGAATTAATTTAACCAACCGTTAGTCGACTTACCTGTTTTCGATACGTCCTGGGGTAATAACCAAAATTCATGCCCATAAATCAACATCTATATAAATGTTATGAAAGTTAAAGTTGTTACCTTGCAAAATATTTTTCCTCCTTGCTTTCCTCGGATTTTCATTGTTTAGTTTTACCGCTCTCTTTTATCTTGTTCTATTTCAAACAATCCACAGTTTGGTGTTAGTTATTTTTACATATATTTGCATTTTCCTAAACGCTGTTTACAACAAAGATATATAACTATGATGAGCATTGTTTATATAGAACTACCTGTATGTTTATAGTTTGCCAATAATACTTTTTTATGGCATAGATACAGGTAATTCCCTTGATTTGAATCCATATCGATGACAAACTACTACTACTACTACAACCTGTAAAATTTTGTATGTAATTTCGTAGATTTATGTGCTCAAATGTTTATTTTTGTAAGAATTATTATTATTTTTTTTACACACATGAATGTATGATGATACTCTGTTAGCCAAAATTATCCTATGTAAACCCTGTACACTGAAAAATAAAACAGTAAAGAATTTAACAAAATACAAAACATGAAAGCTTTCTAAATATAAATCACAGATCAAATCAAAATCAACAACCAAACCAACCAACAAGTAATTTCTGTTGTTACGTCTTCAAACATTCATAGACAAGTCCACCATCCACCCATCCTTAGAGTAGTAAGATGAAAAACTGACTGTTCTTAAAACTTTTAAGAATTTTTGTCACACAAATTATACATATAAATGAAACTAATACATACTTACACATGTATACACCTATAGTAAAATTTTAGATGTCATTTTTATTGTTTAACGAATATTTTGAAAGAAAAAAAAAGGAATTAAGATATTTATTTTATAAACATTTTAGATTTTTTATATTAGTGTAAACGAGTGCATCAGACATATGTTTAATAAAGTGTTTATATATATATATATATGTATATATATATACATAGATGTGGTACAAGAAACTCTCTTTTCATTTCAATAATTTATTGGGGCTCAACTAAAACATCTTTAGTTCATGTAGGGTGACGCATAAGCAACGTTAAGATTTGATCAGTGAATACATTTTTTGTTTAAGTCTCTTTTCTCGTCTCTTTACAGAATTAACTAAATACTACTTGGGAAATTTATGATGGAAAGCCTCAGCACAGAACAAAGAACCAAAGTTGTTCAATTTTACTTTGAAAGTCAGCATTCGATTATTCAGATCATATCGAAATTTCTTTCATGTTTGAATTACTCCTAGCGCTCCAACAATTTACCGATTGGTTCAGCGTTTTTGGCAACAAGGAGCTGTCTGTGATCTTTTGCATACTGGAAGATCTCGTGCAGTTCGAAATTAAGTGACCATTGCTCGAGTGCAAGCAAGTATTGAGGAAAACCCCAAAACTTCTACCAGGCGACGTTCTCAGTAGTTAGAGATATCTAGGCGGTCTTTGCAAAGAATTTTACATCTTTTCCCATATAAGAATCAATTAATTCATGAGTTAAAACCAAATGATGCACAAGAGCGCATTGAATATAGTCGCCGTTAACGTTACTTATGCGCCACCCTATATATTTCAATTACCAAATGGTGAGTATAGTTTACGAGTATTGTGTATACTCACCAAATGGTGAGTATAGTTCAAATATATCCCGTTTTCGAGAAAGCTATAGTTCGGACAATCTGAAAAATCGTATTTATTATAATATCTGTTATTCTCTTGCTTAAGTCTTACTTAGATGATAAGGGCATATTAGAAAAGCCAACTATTCTTTTAGCCTCTCTCGAAGTTTGAAATGACTTAACAAAAATATCCTTCCTTGCAACTCGACGAGCCAATTGTAATGAATTTTTGTTGGGAAAGAAATCGACCAGCTAACTATAACTGAATTTCAATTAAAGTTGTTTTTTACAAAGAATGATCGTCAGTTTTGAAATAAAAATATAGCAACACATTTTCGATAAGGTAGCTATACAGATAACAGAAAGCATATCGCATTGTAAAAAAAAATCCACCTATTTTCCTATAACCTGTTTCTCTCGCTGTATAAATGCGATTGAGTTACATTAGATGGCATTACAAAGTTAAAATTTCGCACTCAAAAAATTACTCAGATATTTGAGTGAATTCTTGACTCTAAAGGAAACAGAAACTATTTTGTAGTTGATCTTCGATTCTGAGCACTCTAAGGTTTCTGAGCACTTGTTGAAAGATCAAATTATGGTACAAGCTGTTAGTAAAATTATTGAAAATCAGTACGCATTTCGATGGGGTTATAATACAACGAGGTTACTTTGGCTCTAGCCGATGCTAATAGGAAGGACATGAGTCGCAACATGCATAGTTTTCTGGTTTCTTTGGATTTGTCTAAGGCTTTCAACACCATATGTAATAGAAGGATGATATAGAATCATAAGTTAAACTATTCTAGCTTGGCTTGCAAACTCATTTTGTCTTATTTGTGTGACGGATTTCAATTTGTCAATTTGAATGGAATGGAAATTCGAATCTTTTAGCTCTAACTTCGGGCTTGTCATAGGGCTTGGTCTTAGGACCTCTTTTTTTTTTAATTTGTTGTTGACGATCTAATGGATTATTTAGATATTAACCTTTGTTCTGCGTTTGTATTTGCGGATGATATTTTACTGTACTTTAGTGGTGATCGAGATTTTTCTGAGGCACTGAAGAATAAAATAAATTATTGCCTCGATTGCACTGTTAATAATTAATTAGGGATTAATCCCTTAAAGACCAAGGCAATTTCGCTTGGCTGTCCAAGTAGTAATGCAGGAAACAACATATATTTGGGGCTCACGAGAATTGAGTTTGTTAGTAGTTATAACTGTTTAGGCATTGTGATCGACAATAGGCTTAATTTTGAAACTCATATTGACTCAGTGCGTGCCAAAGTATATGAAGTGTTACGTAGCCTCTACTCAACGAATATTTATCTGCCAATTTGGGTCAAATATAGACTGGCTTGGCCGCTGCTAATGCCTTAAATTATTTACGGGCTAGAAGTGATGCCGGGAATAATATCAATGAATGTTTCGAAATTGAAATTGACAATAAATGCAGCTGCAAGATTTATTTGCAGTATACGTAGGCATGAACATATTTCCGCATATGTGAAAAGAGTATTAGGTTTCTCTTTTAATAATTTTGTAAATTACAGCAATTTAAACATTTTTTATAAGGTCATCAAAAGTGGAGGAGTGCCTGTTTCACTATATGGGTTATTTCAGTTTTCACATTAAACAAGAAATATGGAAATCATTGTACCTACAATAAACAATTCGGCATTTGAGAGATCTTTCCTTATTAGTGTTGTTCAATATTGGAACCATTTGCATAATGATTTAGAAGAATTAAAATTCTTCTATTTCTTATTCTAACAGTGTTTTTGGTTTAAGAATTTTTGCACATTTTTCTTCAATGGAAATTTAACAACTGCATGACTTCGTATATCATTGTTACTAATTAGGATCCGTAAACCTTTCATTTAATTTTGTTTAATATTATTTATTTATTTTTTTTTATTATGGCTGGGGAGCCAACGTTGATGATACTATTAGTTAATATATATACGAGTATACCTATATTTGTATATATATATACGAGGTGTGTTCAAAAAATAAGGCAAATTTTGCGGGCTACATACACTTGACTTTCGATTATTATTTTTGTTATATGTTGGTACACTCGTCTCGAAGATATGTGGACGGTTTTATCCATATAGCATGTTTAGTTTGTTTGTGAGAGGCATAAATAAGACAGGTGTTTTGCATGTTCCCCGATTTCCTGCTATCAAAAAATGAAAAAATGAATGAATGTTTACAAGTGGTACAAGTGTTTACAAGGTCCAGAAGATGCGAATGACGACACTCGCCCCAGCACATCAACAACCGATGAAAATGTTGAGAAAGTGAAGAAAATTGTTATGGAAAATCGTCGAATCACAATTAGAGAAGTTGCTGAGGATGTCAGTCAATCTTTTTGGATTTCAGATTTTGGGCATGAAACGTGTGGCAGAGAATTTCGTTCCAAAATTGCTGAATTTTGACCAAAAACAACGTAGCATGAGCATCGCTCAGGAATTGTTGGATGACATCAGTGATGATCCAGATTTGCTTAAAAGAGTCATAACTGATGACGAATCATGTGTGTATGATTATGACATCGAACCCAAAGCCCAATCGTTCCAATGGAAGAGCCCAGGAGAGCCAAAACCAAAATAAACACGCCAAGTTCAATCAAATGTTAAGGATTTGCTCACTGTTTTCTCCGATTACCATGGCGTAGCACATCAGGAGTTCTTACCACAAGGTCGTACGGTAAATAAGGAGGATTACCTTGAAGTTATGCGCCGTTTGCGGAAAGCAAAAAAAATCATGGCTTTTGCATCATCATAAAGCACCTGCTCACTCATCTTTGCTTGTGAGAGATTATTTGGCCAAAAACAAAACCGTTATCATGCCTTAGCCACCGTATTCACCAGATTTGGCGACTTTTCCCTGTTCCCAAGAATGAAGAGGTCCATGAAAAGACGGCGTTTTGCGGCGATTGAGGAGATAAAAACCAAATCGCTGAGAGAGCTCAAGGACATACCAAAAAGTGTGTATTAGAACTGCTTCGAGGATTGGAATGAACGTTGGCACCAGTGTATTATATTTATTTATTCATCAGTTTCTATTTTATCTCCTCCAAAGCAGTATATATAAGAAAATATATATATATATATATATAGATATATAAATATCTATATATATATATATATATACATAAATATATACATATATACATATACTCAGGAGTTTATTGCTGTGTAATACGCATTTTTGGCCTTATGGGCTTAGTATTACTGTATTTTTTTTTTTTTTTGATAAATAAGTAAATAAATAAAAATCAGAAACGCAAGCCAGGTGGCTGGAGATGCGAACAGTGCTTATGGTCTTCATACTGTAACAGCCACTCGTGCGAAATTTTTGTTTTGCCGATTCCGCCCTGGTAATTTTGATGTCAAAATGTGCACCATACTCTGCAACAATTGTAACAAATGTCGATAGATGAAGAAAATGTCAAGTAATCACTGTTTCGATTGCTCGGTAGCTACACATTGCACGAAAAGGTGACAGTTTTGTCTACAAAATGAGACATTGAACGCTTAAGTTGGACCGTTCGGCTACTTCATTTATGTAGGTAGTATTGCAAAGGGTTCAAAATACTTCTTAATACTGTTTTCCCTCTGACATTTATCATCCATACCTGTAAGAGTTTTTGAATTCGTTTTCAAAAATTATTAAGTTAAAATGCATTCCAAAATTTTAACTGTCTCTACCGTAATCTCTACCGTTTTACCCCAAAGTTGCAAAGTAACCAGCTGATGATATCAGAATCGAAACAGATTGACCAGATTTACACCTACATAACATTTGTCATTTCTTTACTTTATTCTTTACTGGTAAATAAAAACTATATTTATGATCAATTTCAAAGATTATTAAAATGCGATCATTTTGATCAATTAATCAGTGGTTAGCTTTTTAGGCATTATTTTTCATCACAAATTGCGTGGTTAAAACTGCACATTAAAATGTTTGTTTAGAAATTATTTGAATAATATTTGTTAATAGCAAAAATTATATTATTATACAATAAAATTTTCTCTTACTGTAAACGCAATAAATTTTGCGATTTGCAACATTAACACCACGTTAATAAATTCATATAGCAATTTCTCATAATTGTATGAGATTTTAGTATGCATTCAATTACGTCCCGTAATGGATTTCGCAGTTGGCATAAATTATTTTTATTTTATTTTTTAAGTTTTATTTTCCTGTAAAAGTTCAATACAAATTAAACCATGTTTCCATTACAGATTTCACATAACATCAGCAGAGAATTCAACATTTGACCTTTATTGATTTGGGCTTAAATAAACAGAAAGACCCAGCTCATACTAATGCCATGGCTGCAGGCACATTCGTTCGTTAAAGCCACCGTCAATGCGCTGTAGGCGGTTTACATTGTACGCTGTTTTGCTGTCTGGCTGCTTTCATGTACTTAAATTGGTCACAGTTTTTTTTTTCAATAAAGCTTATGAATGGGGCATAGTTTGCATTAAGCCATCTCGATGCTAAGAGTACCATTGAGGGGGATTATTGTTATACGAATGAATACTAAAATCCTCGTAGGTGTGAAAGAAAAAACATCAATTAATTCAACACCTTTTTCACGCTACTCAAAAAACAAAAACAATGAATTTGGAATAACTAAATAGATAGATTAAATTATAATTAATGAGTGTTTGTACAATACATTATATTGCGTATAGGCTATTATTTGCTAATGTTGAAGTTTAAAACAGTCATGCTTGGGGGTGTAGAAGTGATGCCTCGATTGATTGAAAATCTTTCTTTAGATCGATTTACGTTTGCCCTCTAAACTTCGCATTGTTGTGAACCAGATGTGCGCAGACAGCGACGATACGTTGATTCCTAATTAGCCTAATTAATTCCATTCTTTGATGTGGAACTCAGAGTGGGGTCTAATACAGGTTCTACGATTCCTCGCCCACCAAAAATATCGGTTTTTATAAATGGTCATCAGTTTTATTCCACAATAATTAGTTTTATTTCATACATTCATTCTTATAGTGGAAGAAATGAAGGTATAATTTCATTTGATATGGCAATAGAGCACCCAGAGGGAAACGTTTAAAAAAACATAGGTTATTATAAATGGTTATTAGTTTTATTCCACACATTCATTCTCACACTGGAAGGAATGAAGGTATAATTTCATTTGATATGACAAAAGAACACCCAGAAGGAAACGTTTAAATACCTAGAATTTCTTGACCGAATGTGTTCCATGACATTTTAGGTCGATTGATCGATGTCCGTTTGTCTGCCTGTTACAAATTTTTATGAACTTCCTAAAATCATGGCGCAAACCCTTATATTGCGAAATCGTAGCCGGAGATTGTAAATGTGTCTCATCGACCAGCTTCTTCTGGTATCTCCCATACAAATTGATCGATTTTTCGGAATTCACTTTTTGCCTTATAACCTTTAATTCGTAAACTGCAGCAACTTAAATTTTTGTCCATAGATTTTTCTAGTAATACTAGATAAAACTAAAAAAAATATCTGTTTCGCAACGCCACTTCATCTACCTTCCATACGATTTAGTTTCGTACCTTTTATTTCGTTTTAGTAAATTTAGTTAAATTTGCCAAACATTAAGCATTTCCTGAGGTACAGTCTGAAAGTGAAAATGATTGGTATTTTCACATTGTTTCTGGCACATCCCGTGCAAATTGTTCGATTGTACCAAAATTTAAATTTTTCATCTGTAATTTCTCGGTAGTAAGCTGAAGCAACGAAGCCTTTTGCTTACTCTATTGATTACTAATGTTTGACAAAACATATGAAAAATCGACCAAAAAAAAAAACCAATGCCTCTTCTTGTAGCTCCCATACAAACCGTGAGTATGTATCTACGTATGTTCTCCATTCGGCTGTTCGAAACTTATTCCAATGTGGCTTAATTTAAGAGTTTTCAAAATTAGTGCCAGAGAACGAAAATTGGCAGCATGCTGACATAACTTCTCGTACCACCCGCACAATTTTTTTTTACCAATTTTTCGAAATTCAATTTTTTTCTACTTAACTCACAACAAATCAACTGTGTATATTCACAATTCTCGCCGTGAGGCCCTACTCATGGTGTGCCATCACACATGGTGCTGTTTTCTATAATTCTTTTCTTGGTTATAATTCTTTTCTTCTTGCGGCAGCAGGCGCCCTTTTGGGGTACCCAAACTAATCCCGAAAGGATTAGTTGAACTACCTTTAAGATTAGAAGTAGGTCCCCTTAGAAAAACTTCCTCAGGGCCCGCTTTCTCTCTCGGTCAAATACCTTTGCAGTCACTTGGTATGAAGTGAGCTACCTCCTGGTTAGGAGTTGAGGTAATCTAGGAAGACCTCGATAGAATAAATCACAACACAAGGAATGCAGAGATCTAAATTTTTATCCATTTGGGAACACCAACTGACCAACTATGCAGCTTCCGGTATTTCCCATAAAAATAGCCATACATTCTTACGATCATATCTCCACAGTTACATTAAATTCAGTCAAATATTGTAGACATTAAGGGTTCGCTAAGATAGTACTTGAGAATGGAAATGAACGGCATTGTCAAGCCCTTTTTGGTACCCATAAAAATTGACCGATTTTAATTCGGTCTATATAGCACATTTACAATACCCAGCCATAATTTATCAAAATATTAGGCTGTACCAAGTTTTATGAAGTTCCGTAAAGATTTGCGCAATTATAGTATTCACCAGCCAGTCAGCTAGACACGAAATCTAAGGACGAAAATTAGAAGAAGCTGGTTGATGAAGCACATTTACAATCTCCGGCTACGATTTGGCAGTATAATACATTGCACCACGTTTTTAAGAAGTTCATAGAGATTTACAGCAGAAAGACAGGTGACTTAGAAAGTCATGAAGTTCATAAAAATTTATAACAAACAAACAGGCGGATATCGCTCAATCGACTTAAAAAGTCATGACGTGCGTACAAATAAGGTGAATTTTAACTTTTCTCAAAAAATATTTATTTATCCATCAATTACTATTTTATCTCCTTCAAAGTAGTTCCCCTCAGATATAATACACTTGTGCCAGCGTTTTTTTCCAATCCTCGAAGTAGTTCTGATATGCACTTTTTTGTATGTCCCTGAACTCTCACAGCGATTCGGTTTTCATCTCCTCAATCGCCGCAAAACGCCGTGCTTTCATGGGTCTCCTCAATCTTGGGAACAGGAAAAAGTCGCAGAGGGGCAAATCTGGTGAATACGGTGGCTGAGGCATGATAACGGTTATGTTTCTGGCCAAATAATCTCTCACAAGCAAAGATGAGTGGGCACTTGCATTATCATGATGCAAAAGCCATGAATTTTTTTTTTCACATTTCCGGGCGTTTTTTCGAATTGGTTCACTCAAACGGCGAATAACTTCAAGGTAATCCCCCTTATTTACCGTACGACCTTGTGGTAGGAACTCCTGATGCGCTACGCCATGGTAATCGAAGAAAATAGTGAGCAAAACCTTGACATTTGATCGAACTTGGCGTGCTTTTTTTGGTCTTGACTCTCCTGGACTTTTCCATTGGGACGATTGGGCTTTGGTTTCGATATCAAAACCATTTACCCTTGATTCGCGCCAGTTATGATCCTTTTAAGAAAATCAGTTCCTGAGCGATGATCATGCCACGTTCAGCAATTTTGGAACGAAATTCGCTGCCACACGTTTCATGCCCAAAATCCGAAATCCAAAAAAATTGCATGGCATGAGCCAACCGAAATGCTGACATCCTCAGAAACTTCTCTAATTGTGATTCGACGATTCTTTATAACAATTTTCTTTACTTTCGCAACATTTTCATCGGTTGTTGATGTACTGGGGCGTCCAGAGCGAGCGTCGTCATTCACATCTTCTCGACCTTCTGTGAAAAGCTTGTACCACACGTAAACATTTTATTTAACTCAGAATGTTCTCATCGTATACCACTGTTAACATTTCAAGCGTTTTTGAGCACCATTTTTCCATTTTTTACACAAAATTTGATGCAACTTCTTTGATCAATTTTTTTCGATAGCAGAAAATCGCTGAATACGCAAAACACTTGTCTTATTTATGCCTCTCACAAACAAACTAAACATGCTATATGGATAAAACCGTCAACACATCTTCGAGAAGTGTACCAACGTAAAAAAAAAAAATAATAATCGAAAGTCCGTACATTCGACTTTCGTGAAATTCGACTTAGTGCGTGAAATTTGAAAATTCACCTTATTTTTGAACACACCTCGTATAACAGACATATAGACGGACATCGCTCAATTGGCTTGAAAAAGCATGAAATATATTTGGTCAAAAGATTCTTGATATTTTAAACCCTTCCTTATGTTACGTGTTTGGCTATACGAAATGGCCTACATTTCTCCGGATGACGGTATACCAAACATTGTTCCAATTTTGCTCATCACTGTATTTGCTTTTGGTTTTAACAAAGTTATTACATGTTGAGTATGTTTTTATGCTAATGACTGTGAGCTCATTAGCTAACTGTATATGATTTACATATCATTACTTTGCTCTGTCTCACATACTATATAGGCCTGTAAGGCCAAAAATGAATTATGATATTTATAAATTGATTTATGGATGTTCACAACTATTTTGAGTGCGACACTTAATAATCTGATTCCATAAAGCTGGAATCTTAAAATATTGTGTGACATAAGGGAATTTGGGTTGTGGACTGCGATGAATAATCGGTATTTGTCATAAATCAACTACGCTTCCAAACTTGTATAAACATAAATCGAAAACATGGATTGCCCAGCTAGGTAATAGGTAGCATTCAAACTGCAACGAAGTTAGACAATTTTGCATTCAAACTGTCGTATGAAATTAAAATCGTTCGCACTCATAAATCCGTCATATTCGTAATTTCCTGTCCAAAGTGAAATTTTTCCACTTGGAGAGAAATCAGATATTGTAATATTTTTGACTAAGCAGCAATAAAACGTTGTAATATCAATATGAGAGATAAATGATTTCAAGAAGGTGAAATATTAGCAGAGTCAGATATATTTTGAAGT
Source organism: Philornis downsi (assembly GCA_019455685.1). NCBI lineage: Eukaryota > Metazoa > Arthropoda > Insecta > Diptera > Muscidae > Philornis > Philornis downsi. Next base: position 5,498,317 of record JAHXMU010000118.1, on the reverse strand, counting down.
ATTCATAATCACAAATCATTTGTTAATTTTGTAATATCTATAATACGTATGTCACTATGGAGCGTCTCTTGAGAGCGGAGCGCACGACTGTTGCATGCAAATACAGGGTGGCCCAAAATGACCGAAGTGGTGTGAATTGCTTATAACTTTTTATTTAAGACATATTTTTTTAATTTTTTTAAATACAGTAATACAGTTTTTTTAAATACAGTAAATTTATGGGGAATATTTTTAGATTAGTTATTAAAAATGATATCCCGCAAGTGGTGGCCATTTTCTGCTTCGTACAAATGTGCTCTTTCCAACACATTTTCCATGACCTTTCGCAAAATTTCCGGTGTTATGTTGTTAATTTCGTCTCGAATATTGGATTTTAATTCGTCAATAGTCCTGGGCTTATTTACATAAACTTTCCCTTTTAAATAACCCCAAAGGAAAAAGTCTGGAGCGGTTAAATCCGGGGAACGTGGAGACCAATTAAAATTGCTTGTACGCGAAATTATTCTTTCACCAAATATGTCGCGTAAAAGAGCCATTGTGGCCCTCGCAGTGTGCGCTGTGGCTCCATCCTGTTGGAACCATATTTGCGGATGGTTTTCCACGACTGGCACTTCCAATATGGCCCGATATCGATCAGCATTGATGGAAATGGTAACACCTCGTTCATTTTCAAAAAAATATGGGCCAATGATCCTTTCTGAAGAAACACCGCACCAAACAGTACACTTAACTGGGAGTAATTGTCGTTGATGAAGTACTCTCGGGTTTTTCCGTAGCCCATATCCTACAGTTTTGCTTGTTAACGAACCCATTTAATTGGAAATGGGCTTCGTCACTCATAACTAAGTTATGAATAAAATTAGGATTCTCTTGTGCTTTTTGCTAGAAATAAATTGCATAGTCAAGTCGTTGCCGGTAATCTGTCGGTTTCAATTCTTGGACAATTTGAATTTTGTATGGAAACATTCTTATGCTATGCAAAATTCGCTGCAGCGACCCTCTTGAGATGCCAAGTTGTGTCGAACGTCTCCTGGTTGATGTTTGTGGATCATCCTGAATACTCTCCTGTACCACTTGAATATTGTCATCCGTGCGCACCGTTCGTCGTCTGCCAGCACCAGGAAGGTTCCTTACTGCCCCTTGTTCTCGAATATTTGCAATAAGACGGTTTATTGTTGACTGAGAGGGTGCAACCCGCACATTAAATTGACGACGGTATGCACGCTGAGTCAACACAATGGACCGTTGATTTACAAAGTTAATTTCAACTATTTGGGCACGTTGTTCAGTTGTGTATTGCTCCATTATAAATTCTCCAAGTCTTCTTTCCAAAATACTAAAAAGAAAAAAAAAATTATAATAAAAAAGTTATAAGGAATTCAAACCACTTCGTTCATTCTGGGCCACCCTGTAGAATATTCTATAGTAAAGGGTTATACATTTTTTGTTTCCAAGTAAAATTAAATAAAACACACACAAAGCCATGATTTCGATGAAATTTGTATTTCATGAAAATGGCTGGAACTTGTTATCCATTATGTACGAAATACAATGTCATTTAAATGACCGCCTCTGGCTTGGTTGTAGCAGTGGATCCTTTTGAGGTAATTTGCGACCACTTTTCCGCACATTTCCGGTTGGTTGGTTGTTGGTTTTCAAAGGCTCCAACTTTTGGGGGTTATCCGTGTAAACCCCTTTTTTGACATAGTCCCACAATAAAATTGTAAAGGCATCAAATTGCATGATCTCGGTGACCAATTGACGTTGCCAAAACGTGAAATTTTGCTTCCTAGATATTTTTCATGCAGTAAAGCCAAAATCGATTGAGTTAAATTACGTTTGTATATATTACTAGTTTGTTTTCCTCAAAGCTGAATTGCATAAAAAAATTTACTTGTTAAGTGCAAAAATTATGTGAAATTAATAAAAACACAAATCTTTGAATATTTTACAACCGATTAAGTTGAACTAAGACCACTACTTAGTGTCCCATATTTGTAAAATCACAGTTGTTCTATTGCAAATGATGTTAAAATACAGTCGTATTTTCTGCAGGAATTCTATAAAATATAGGGCACAATTTTTTGTTATTTATAATTTGGAATTAGCCTGCCCAACTCATTCAAAATTTACGCTGTGATAACATTCTATGTTTCTTAGTACAATTAAACTTTCAGGTATCTGTCATTCAAATCATATAAGATTTATGATACTGTTTAAGTACAGTTTTTATAACTGCTTATTAATCGTTTATTTAAAACAAATCTGTTAAAGGGTGTGTTGGGTGAGGCTGTTTTTAATTTCAATTATCTTCATCTACCTGAAATTTCTAAACGGGTTTTTGTTTGTTTTCCAAAATCTTTACTACCAATGTAAGTTTTCACAGCATTGCACAAGCACAACCTTTTTGCGTGAGATCATTTTTCCACTTAACTACAAATAATATTCAAAAACGATCCGCTAAGTTTCATTGAATATGACCATCAAACATTTTCATTATAAGCAGCAAAAGGTACAAAATTCCATACTTCCTTTCATATCATATGACGTTTAGTATTGCTGTCCAAAAAACACACGTCGTTGTTAAGATGATATACGTTTATCCCCGGCTGATAAAATGTTTTAGGTACATAATGCTTCATGGCATGTTTTATGTTTTTATAATTAATCAATATAAATGCCGAAGTGCAATTAAAAACTAAAGTTAGGTACCTAAACGCTTTCACCGTTCAGCATTTATGCATGCATCTTATTTGACTACTGTGGTTCATACTTTTCCATCAGTGGCAATTTGATGGACAGCCTATACGGCTGGTCAATACGTCAACGCTAATCGTAAGTTGCACCTACATGCAATTGAAACTCCAATGAAATGGTATGAAAACATAAGTTTCACTGACAATACATACCGAACGCTAATTAACAAACACACCCTTTACCGCCAATAGACAACAAAATAATTTGTTTGCTGTCCATAAATGTTAATGGTGTAAAATACCTCACGCATTTATCTTTGAAAAGATTTCTTTAAAAATTCACGCAATTTAATTATATAAAACCTCGTTCATAATAATATATTTAAACGTTTTTTCTGTCTTTCTTCTATTTCAAATTATTTGTGTTCAAACTTTTGAGATTTATTAGCAGGCGTATAATTAAATATAATTGTCAATCAACCACCTAGTAAAGGTAGAGACACGAAAGTGTTAATGCAAATACTGATTGATCTACTGGACATTTTCGACATAACATCTTATGAAAGCGAATGTAAATTTGCACACAAAAGTTATTCCATTTAACGAACCACCGGTTGGATCAGTTTGTCAATTAATAAATAAAGGGTTTCTTTTTCGATCTGTCGATTCTATAAAAATATAGTTTGCCACTTGTTACTCACTAAAAGAAGCTGACGCCAAATAACATTAAATTCTGCTGGTCTACAAATTTCGAAAAAAAATAGACTGCAGAAACGAAGCATGTTTTTTTTACTAATCTGGGTGCGCTGAATTCGAGAATTGGGCTATCACGTCTTGTTAATTTTTTATCGCATTCTGGCAATACTGTAAAACAGTCAATACTGACGCTATAATTTCACAATTATTAATTTAATAGAAACCCACATTTATTCTAAATCTTCATAATAGTAGCGTTTAAGCATGTCAGGAAGATCAAATGTTACTGATTCAAGCAATTTTTGCTTTGTGTGTGGTGAATATTTGGTAGAAAAAAAAGGATATGCAATATCAGAATCATTAAAATAAACATATTTACATTATTTCGGTTTGGCTGTCAGAAACTTGAACAAGCCGTGGACACCGACAATGTTTTGCAATAGTTGCAGAACTGTTTTATACAAGTGGTCAAATGGCTAGAATATCTATTTCGATTTTTCAATTCCAGTTCTTTGGAGAGAGTCAAGCAACCACCAAACCGATTGTTATTTCTGTTTAACAAAAGTTGCTGGATTCAATATGAAAAATCGAAAAAATATTACTTAAGCGAATGTCCCTTCGGTTTCCAAACCAGTCTAACGCCCATCAAATGATCCATCACCAGTCACTCTCAGTGCTACGAGCAGTGAGTCCGAAACATCTTTCACCAGTAGTGGTAGTTCGTATCAGGCTGATGATGAACACCATTTACTGACTCGAGCTGAGCTGAATGATCTAATTCGGGATTTACATTTAACGAAACAAGACGCAGAATTACTAGACTCACGCATGCAGCAGAGGAAACATCTTGCAATTGGGACAAAGGTAACAATCTACAGAGATAGAAGCTTGGAATTGGCTGCTTATTTTGAAAAGAAACACTCTTTGCTATACTGTACTGATGTTGATGGTTTATTTCTAAAAAATGGACCAGTCATATGACAAAACTGAATGGAGATTATTTATCGATGGCCCTAAGAACAGTTTAAAGGCTCTTCTTTTGCTTAATGGGAATGAAAAACCATCCATACCAATTGCTTATGCCGTTAATACAAAGGAAAATTACGAATCAATGACTGCAATTTTGGCATTACTCATATATAACGATAATAAGTTGAAGATCTGTGGTGACCTTAAGATGTGTGATTGAATTTTCATTTGTATATATAGTATAAACCATCGTGAATAACTGTAAATTAATGAGTTTTAGGTCATTAGTTTGTTGACTGCTGTGCAAAATATTGTTGTTTCCTTTATCTATGGGATACTCGCGCTGCATGTCATCATTACGTCAGAACGGAGTGGCCTAAAAGAACTGAGTATTCACCAAGAAAACAAAACACTACAAATAAACCATTAATTGATCCAGATGACGTTCTTCTTACGCCGCTGCACATAAAATTGGCCAGTTTTAAGAACTTTGTCAAGGCTCTGGACAAAGAAGGCACTGCATTTAAATATTTGTTAGCAGTTTTTCCTAAAATTTCATACGCCAAAATCAGAAAGCAATTGAATGATGACAATTTTTCACAATGTTTATTGGAGAAAGAATATGCAGCCTCGAAATATTTCAGGAGCATCGTGAACAGTTTTCTCGGAAACAATAAGAGTGAAAACTACAGACAAATTGGAAAATTGTCACCAATTAGGTGCGCATTTAGATCTTTTTTGTCCACAAAACCTAGGTGCTGTGAGGGACGAACTAGAAGAGCGTGCTCGCCAAGATTTAATGGAAATTGAAAGAAATTATCAAGGATTTTGGGACAAAAGCATGCTGGGAGACTATTGCTGGACTCTAATACATGAAACCGAAGCAACCAAATACAAACGACGGCCAAATAATGTCATTTACTTTCGAAAATTCATAAAAAACGAATAAAAACATTCTTTTTGTATTTTTAAAACCTGACGTTATAGAGGAAAACCAATTACTGATCCGAAATCAGCCCACCAAAGTGCCTAAGGAAAGATATTTGATTGTTCCAGTCCAAAACCTTGTTGGCTAGTGTTACTAGTCCTATTCCTATTCCTATTCCTATTCCTATTCCTATTCCTATTCCTATTCCTATTCCTATTCCTATTCCTATTCCTATTCCTATTCCTATTCCTATTCCTATTCCTATTCCTATTCCTATTCCTATTCCTATTCC
>JAHXMU010000118.1:5477744-5492636 GCA_019455685.1 Philornis downsi | reverse complement strand
CTATTCCTATTCCTATTCCTATTTCTATTCCTATTCCTATTCCTATTCCTATTCCTATTCCTATTCCTATTCCTATTCCTATTCCTATCCCTATTCCTATACCTATTCCTATTCCTATTCCTATTCCTATTCCTATTCCTTTTCCTATTCCTACTCAAATTATTCATCACTCACCTTTGCATCCATTAAAAGTGACAGTCTGGTGTGCAATTTGGCCAGGAGAAATCATTGGACCTTCATTGAGACTGAAAACGGCGTAACGGTAACTGTCAATGAGGAGCGATATCGTGATATGATTAAAAACATTATGACGCCACAACTGCATGCTTTGGGCTTGATTAACATGTGGTATCAACAAGACGGTGCCACATCGCATACAGCCAGGATTAATATGGAATTACTGCGACAACAAGTATTTCAAGAAATGGTGATGTTGATTGGCCTCCACGGTCGCCTGATTTGACTGCTCTGAACTTCTTTTTGTGGGGATATCTGCAAAGCAAGGTTTATGGAAGCGAACCAGAAACTCTTGAGCAACTCAAACAATACCTATATATTCGTGATGAAGTTAATGAAATACCGCATGAAACGTGTGAGAATGTAATGACAAATGTGATTAAAAAATCTCGCATTTGTGGGGCTAACAGAGAGCGGACATTTATCTGAATTGTATTCCATACATAATTGCCGACATTAAATAAAACATTTATCAATATAAGATCCATTCTCTATCATTTAATCAAAATTTATAAACAAACAAAGTAGTATACCTTCCCGACGGACACCCTGTATATTGCAGATTTATATTATTTATTCGTAAAATTTCTTAGGAAACTAAGAAATAAAACTGAACAAATTTTCCGAAAATTCCCGCCGGAAAAATGCAGGCACGCCTTTTTTAGACAAAACATTGATGGTCCATGTTTAGATATTGTCCCTACATAAATGAATTGTTCGAGCTTAGTATTATGTGTCCAATAAAACTTTGTTTTCATCAGAACTTGACTGCATTTATTATATGTTTTAGTTGTGACAAGGGCAAACTTTTTTTTTTGATATAGCCAATAAATCTGCGGACCTGCTTTCAACGACTCATAATCTTGTATTGCAATATCATTAGATCTGGTACATATGATTTTATTTAAATCAGGGGGAGCCTTAGTAAAAACGGTACATACCGGTCCATGTTAATCCCCATAAGGTTTGCATCTCACCAGCGCAGCTTTACATATACCCCACACACAATGGGTCCTTTGTCATTTAGCCGGATCTCATTCAATGGAATAATTGAAATGTGAAATAGTCGAAAAGTTTGAGACACATCTTTATCCTAACTGTTCCATATACTATCCTATAGTCCAATGTATTTCACAGTTGGCCTTAATCGACTGAGACTGTTCAATTCTGCACTTGTCAAATTTTGCCCAGCTCCACCAGTTAATAACGTGACAAATCTTTGTTCTTTTAATTTTGCTTTGAGCTTCCATAGTACAATAGTTTTATGCAAGAAGGTGGCCTGAGAGTTTGACAAGCAAAAAAAATCGTACGCCGTGATGATTATTCGTTCGTAAGCTTACGTAACCATGACCATCAAAAGCTATGAAGAGCCCTCTGAGACAAATAAAGTGTTTGCTGAAGGTTTAGCTCACTATTAGATTTAATGCACCAATCCGTCAGACAATACAGGCCATTATCATATTATCAGCTTAATTAAATAAGTGTGTTTTAAGAATAGACGGTAGCCTCGCACTGAAACGATTGTCTTTATAAATTGTTTCTAATTATTATAAATATCATTAAGAGGTTTAAGACAAAGTAAGAGGAAATATTAGGTATAATTTCTAAACATATTTATTAAGCGCATTCATAAGTTTAATATAAAGTAATAGGAAATATTATGATTAATTTCTAAACACTGTATTTAAGCGCATCAATGAGTTTAAGATAAAGTAAGAGGAAATATTGGGAATAATTTCTAAACATATTATTTAAGCGCATTAATAAGTTTACGACAAAATAAGAAAAAAAAAATAGAAATTTCTTGTGACCGTTTTTTTCAATTATATTAAATTATATTATTTAAAATAAGCATTTCGGAAAGAATTTAAGAATTTAATTTCAAAGTAAGTCTATCTTTTGATCGTCCTACGTGACGGATCAAAGCTACTCATTACAAAAATGTGTAATCCTTATAAAAAAACTTGCCCTTTTCACGAATCTAATACAAACTGAAATGCAAAATTGTTTGTGCCTCATTCAGACAATTTAGAGCCGAAATGAGAAATGAAAACAATTTTATTCATAACATTGCTGGGCCAGATTTCGTAAAAAAACTGATATTTTTTATAATTACACCAATTGAATAACATTCAATTTAATAATATTTGTGTAAAAGACAAAAAATTTTAAAATTAATTGTCAAAAATTCTTTATGACATAAATACAAATAAATATATTACACAGTAGACGCTGAAAAAGAAAAGCAATTAAATAATAACGAAATATGTATCAACGTGTTAATGTATATGTATGTGTTGCCAACAATGGGAGAATTAGAGTTCGAAACGTGTTGAATATTGAGTCATCGATTTTGACTTCTTTTCAGGATGTAAAACATACTTCTGAATGACCACTTAATAATTTACAAAAATACTTCTCTTTGGATTCTTCAAATGGAAATACGAATGCGAAAATGTTATCGGAATCTACATTTTACATTTTCGTCGCAGAATAATTAAGAAATGATACTTAAACATGCTAATATAAAACATATTTTTAAAATATGTTCAACTCTATTTAATAGTTAAATTTCCAAAAATTATTTTAAAGTTCAAACAGACTACCATCAAAATTAAATAATTTTATTCGTTTTCCTATTTCAACCTATTCAACATCAGTTTATTATATGGAAATACCTCTTGGTCAGTTTGTCCACTTATACTTTTTTCACTGTATTTCCTAATTCGTTGACTGAGGCAACGTACATTTTTATTAATTGTATTGCGTAATGATGCTTACCGAAATTTGGAAATATCGAACGGATAACGACGCGCTTTTTTGAACTCATATTTTTCACTAAATTGTACTTAATTCAATATACCTATAATTTAGCAAACACCAAACGAGGATTTAGGCAGGGCGACAGTCTATCGGACGACCTCTTCAACGTACTGATGGAGATGATTATGAGGAAAGCCGCAGTTAATACGACTGATACCATCTATATAAATAAAAATCAAATGCCGTTCGTTGGTAAGGACATCAGTTGAGAACGGCTGGACCGAATTGAATATATTTTTTTTAAATGTTCGTCGTAGTCCAACTTAGGTTTTTATGGAAAGAAAAATTCACCACGCCCACTTTTTTCGATTTATCTAAAATTGTAAAACGGCTACACCGATTTGGCTAATTCTTTTTTTAAATGTTTGTAGTAAATGTTTCCAGTGCTGCTACAAATATGGACGAGATTGGACAATGGGGCGTGGTACCTCCCATACAAACCATAAATTAAATATCCAATATTTCTGCTCCTGTTTACGGTATTTGCACAAAATTTGGTATATAAGTTTGATTTACATATTGTAAGTTCTGCTGCAAATATGGATTGGATTGGACAAATAGGCGTGGTACCACCCGAAGAAATCAAAAATTAAAAAACCATTATTTCTGATCCTGTTACAGGAAAATTTAAGTTTTTCAAATACTGACTTTATTTCACTTCTCATTTTTCTATGTTTCCCGACAGACAAACAAAGAACGTTGTACATGTGAAAGCGTTGCAGTAATTTTAAATCTCAATTAAATTGACTTTAATTAAATAATTTTTAAAAACTTTACAAAAAAAGTATTAAAAGCATTCATTTAAATAACCAAACTTTTCTAACAAAAATTTAAATACAGAACCATCTATCCTGAAAATTGTAAATCATTACTTTGCCACCTTTGAAGGCAGAACGAAGTTTGCCGGGTCCACTAGTCTTTAATAAAAGTCATATGTTACTTGCATATGCAGGTGACATTTTTGGTCGAAAACTGGGAGATGTTACTGCGGCCTTCTCAAGCATCGAGAAGGAAGCATGGAAAATGGCTCTGGTGGTAAACGAGGACGAAACAAAGTTATTAGTCTGTGTGAAAGTTGACAACTATAACTTAGAAGCGGTGGAAGAATTCATCTACCTCGGTTCCGCTGTAAACAAAACGAATGTTGTCAGCATGGAGATAAAGAGGAGAATATTGCTTGCTAACAGATGTTACTATGGGCTAAGCAAGCGATTCAATGATAAAGCCCTCTCTCGACAAACAAAAATCCGACTGTTCACAGACATTGGTTCTACCTATCTTGTTATATGGCGCAGAATCCTGGCTTATGACACAATCGAATGATTCAGAACTAGCAGTTTTTGAGTGCAAAATACTCCAGAAAATATGTGGAGCCATCATCGTTAACGGAGAGTATCGGCGTCGCATGAGCAACGAGCTGTATGAGCTATATGCCGACATTGACGTCGTCAAACGCATTAATACACAGCGATTGCGTTGGCTGGGTCATGTTGTGCGAATGGACCGAAATGCTCCGGCATGGAAAGTTTTAGACAATGAACTCGATGGACAGTGCCGCAATGGGCGACTAAAACTCCGTTGGGACGACCAGGTGTTTGAAATACTATTGAAACTTTGTGTGACATATTGGAGGAGAATTTGTGAAAAAAATCGAAGCGCTTTGAATTATTTTCTACGGGCAGCGTACAATAGATAAACATATCTATTCCAGTTGCCGCCTAAGAAGAAGAAGAATTTCTCATTTGAAGTGTAATGCGCAGAAGGTCAAAGCGTTTGGAATTATTTTCTACGGGCGGCGTATAATAGATACGATATGTCTTTTCCAGTCGCCAACTAGAAGAAGAAGAGGCTTTTTGGTAAACTAAGATTTTGAAATGGACCGTATTGCCGTGCTGACATCCGCAAAAAATGGGAGAAAAAATTGCAAAAATCAATGTTTCATCCAAAAATTTCTAAGCGGAAGAGACACTAAATTATAATTTTATTTCTTTGATTCTGCTTTAACTTTTACCACGCCCCTTCAATACTTCGCACGTCTTTGCTCCAACGCAAAAGGATATTGGGTAACGATTTATATAAATCAGCTCCGTTGTGTGGAATTCTGTACTGATTTCAATTTTTCAATTACAATAGACAATTGTTGTTTTTTAAATATCTTTTAGTATTGTCTGAAAATGTTCAAAATCTTTATTTGACACAAAAATGTGATGAATTTGAAAAATATTATACACTAGTGGACCCGGCAAACTTCGTTCTGCCTTCAAAGGTGGCAAATTAATGATTTACAATTTTCAGGATAGATGGTTCTGTATTTAAATTTTTTGTTAGAAAAGTTTGGTTATTTAAATGAATGCTTTTAATACTTTTTTTGTAAAGTTTTTAACAATTATTTAATTTAAGTCAATTTAATTGAGATTTAATATTATTGCAACGCTTTCACATGTACAACGTTCTTTGTTTGTCTGTCGGGAAACATAGAAAAATGAGAAGTGAAATAAAGTCAGTATTTGAAAAACTTAAATTTTCCTATAACAGGATCAGAAATAATGGTTTTTTAATTTTTGATTTCTTCGGGTGGTACCACGCCTATTTGTCCAATCCAATCCATATTTGCAGCAGAACTTACAATATGTAAATCAAACTTATATACCAAATTTTGTTCAAATACCGTTAGCAGGAGCAGAAATAATGGATTTTTAATTTGTGGTTTGTATGGGAGGTACCACGCCCCATTGTCCAATCCCGCCCACATTTGCAGCAGCACTTAAGATATGTACACCAAACTGATGTACCAAAGTTTGTGCAAATACCGTTAGCAGGAAATTGGATATTTAATTTATGGTTTGTATGGGAGGTACCACGCCCCATTGTCCAATACCGCCCATATTTGCATTAGCACTTAAGATATATACACCAAACCTACGCACCAAATTTTGTTCAAATACCGTAAGCAGGAGCAGAAATAATGGATTTTTAATTTGTGGTTTCTATGGGAGGTACCACGCCTCATTGTCCAATCCCGCTCATATTTGCAGCAGCACTTAAGATATGTACACCAAACCGATGTACCAAATTTTGTGCAAATACCATAAACAGGAGCAGAAATATTGGATATTTAATTTATGGTTTGTATGGGAGGTACCACGCCCCATTGTCCAATCCCGCCCATATTTGTAGCAGCACTGGAAACATTTACTACAAACATTTAAAAAAAGAATTAGCCAAATCGGTGTAGCCGTTTTACAATTTTAGATAAATCGAAAAAAGTGGGCGTAAAAGTGGGCGTGGTAAATTTTTCTTTCCAGAAAAACCTAAGTTGGACTACGACGAATATTTAAAAAAAAAATTATTCAATTCGGTCCAGCCGTTCTTAACTGATGTCCTTACCAACGAACGGCATTTGATTTTTATTTATATAGATTTCCACAATTTAGTTTAGTAATATATGTGTTTCCCTGTTTGAAAATTAAAATAGTTTCGAACAATCAGTATAGACATTTCAGTCAGATAAAATAACTTATATATACGGGGTTATCCATTTAGTGGTTTCAAAACCACCGATGGGGAAAAGCTGTCAGATATTAAATACCTGTCGTCTGAAGTGTTATTTATGTAGTGAAAAGTTTGCCATTTACGAATGTAGATCGTTTAGCAACCGAAGAACGCGTAAAAATAGATAAAACTTACTATAAAAGTGGGGATTCAAACGTGGGCACTTTTCATGCTTTACGTGGTGATTATGGTCATAAAAATAGTTAAAACTTATTACAAAAGTGGGGATTCAAACAAACGTGGGGATTTGGAACTAGAAGCTTTACAGTACCGGTCAGGCCTTACATCGTCGCAATGTACGAAAATATCGCTTTTGTTAGTGAAAGTGTGACGGATAATCCGAATTTCAATATATGATGATAACCGCCTTATTTATCGTGCAATTGAAGATTATGAACTGGACTATATGTGGTTTCCATCAGACGGTGGCACGAGCCACACAACCGATTTTAGCTTTATTGCATTAGAAGTTTCCAGAAAGCGTAATTTCATGTTTTGGCGACGTCAATTGGCCATCAAGATCATGCGATTTGATTCCGTTAGGCTTTTTTATGGGGCTACGTCAAAGAGCGTGTTTACGCGGATAATCCCCAAACGTTGGAGCATTTGAAAACCGACATTCGTCATGTTATCACCGAGATACCCACCGAAATGTGCAAAAAAGTGAAACGAAAACTATCCCAAAAGGACTGCTGCAACTAATCCAGAGGCCGTAATTTAAATGGCATTGTATTTCGTACATAATCTTAAGGCCCAAGCGTTATAATGAAATAAAAGTTTCATAAAAATCGTGTGTGTTTTATTTAACTTTACTTTTGAAACCGAAAAATGGATAGCCTTTTATTTATGGTCCTGATACTGTAGCAGCCGATCACGAACAATTTGTTTTTCTTAGGTTCCTGCAATTTTGATGTTAAAGGTACACCATACTCTGGATGGCTTTTTGCCGAAAATGTTAGTAAGATATTAGAAATTGTCAAGTCCGAACATTATGTAAGCACCGCTTCGATTGCCCAGGATCTAAAGTTGGCACAAAAACCGTTTGAAACTATTTTAATAAGGGCAAATACAAAAAAGGCTCGATGTATGGGTGATGCATGAGTTAACGCAAAAATACCTTATAGACCAAAATTTCCATCTACGAATCGCATCAAAATCGATCCAATTCTGGATGCGAGTGGTGATTGGTGATTAAGAGTGGGCCATTTACGACAACGTCAAGCGAAAACGGTTGTGATCGAATAGCGGAGAACCGGTTCAAATGTTAGCCAAGGCAGGATCGACAGTCAGGAAGGTTTTGAGGTGCGCTCAAAGATATTGGCAGGGAATCAACTGCGTCCCAACAAGAACGCAAGATTTAAATGACTATTGCAGCAATTGAATTGTTTCTCTGGCTGTATGACATGTGGCGCCGTCTTGTTGAAACCACATGTCCTCCACATTTATTTATTCAATTCTAGGCACGAACTGGCTATCATTTCACGATACCGAACACCATTGACTGTTTGCGCTTGACATGCCTCATTTTCATAAAAAAAGGTCCAATGATTCCTCCAGCCCAAAATCCACACCACACAGTAACATGTTGAGGATGCATTTGCTTCTCGTGAATCACTCGAGGATTTTCCTCACCCCAAATGCGATGCAAATGGGCCTCGTCACAGATGATTTTATCGGCAAAATCAGCATTTTCATGTTGTCTCTCCAATACCCAATTAACGAACTCCCTTCGCTGTCCATGGTCAGCTGGCTTCAGTTCCTGAGTCAGTTGAACTTTGTATGCATGAAGACGCAAATCTTTCGTCAAAATTCGCTGCATAGTGGATTTGGAGACACCAATTTGCTGAGCTCGGTGTCGAAGTGAGGTGGATGGAATTTGAGCGACATCATCACGTACAGCTGCGACATTTTCGGTCGATCGACCTGATCGAAAGCGATTTGTTGTCTTTACATCACTAACAGATCCAGTTTTGGCAAATTTATCCATTAATCTCTTTACAGTTGACTCTTTTGGAGCATTATTGTGACCCCAAATTGATCGCAATTTGCGAACTGTAGCCGCAAAACTTTCACCATTTTGGTAAAACAATTTCACAATGAGAATGCGTTGTTCGCTCCATTTTTACTAACTTCGTACCTTCTACTAGCAAACAATAACAATTGTTCCAATGTCAAACAATTACACTTCGAATGGCGCCAAATTTAAATCTTGCGTTCTTGTTTGGACACCCCTTATAAGCTGCTCTCATACGCGGAACTCTTAATTCGGGCCTGTACTGTAAACAAAAGGATCGTCTGAAGGAAGCAATCATCCAGAAGCGGCCAGTTTTCACTAATAAGGGAGGGATTGTATTCCAAAGTTACGGAAGCTTGGTTAAGATGTTTTATACATCCAGCATCTTCTCCTTTCCTTCTATGGCGAATAATTTTGCTGGTGAAATATTCGCTATAAGAGAAATTTGCGAAAATTGACTATCCCAGTTTTTTGCCAATGGCGGCAAAGGTTTCTGTAAGGTAGGCATAATGGAACTATCTTTAAAATGGCAACAAGTTATCGAACAAAACGGAGCAATTTTGATCTAAATCAATTTACCCTAACAATGCTAAATGAAGCCTTCAATGTCATTCAAAAATAATGAATTGCTTTCCACTGCACCTTGTATTACAGTGTATTATATTACACATTATTAATAATTTGCAAAGGAATAAAATTAGCATTAGGCGTTATACAGGGTGGCGCAACAGAACGTGCATATTGCATCATCTTTTTTTGCGGGGTAGAAAAGGCGCGGGCGGGGGGGCGCCTACATCGTTGGGTTGGCGGGCTCATGGAGTTTTAGTCGCTATGAATCACTTCGACGGGAAGAGTCGCGCATTTTGCGTGCGCGCATTTTACGAGAACTCTCGTTCATATATTGCTACTAGGCGACTATATTGTGCTGAATATGGACTACGGCGAATTAGTGAAGCTCCGACTGCTAATTTAATTAAAATATGGGTAAAGCGTTTTGAAGAGACAGGTTCAACATTTAAACCACAAGCAAATGGTCGCCCAAGAACATCTAGGACCGAAGACAATGTTGAGAGAGTTATGGAGTCAGTACAAGGAAATCCACAAATAGATCGTCTGTCTTACAATTATCGCGACGAAGTTTGCAACGAATTTTAACATTGGATCTTAAACTGCATCCATATAAGCTCCAATTAACACAAGAATTGAAAGAGAGAGTTGACTCCATGTCGGTGGTGAAGCAGATGTTCCCTGGCAGACTGATTACGAAAAGAGGTGATAACCCATGGCCCCCACGTAGTCCAGACTTGACGCCTCTTGACTTTTTTTGTGGGGATACCTCAAACACAAAGTCTACAGTAATAATCCAAGAAACATCGTTCAGCTCAAGGAGAATATCCGTGGTGAAATGGCAGCCATTACACCAGTATTACTGAAGAAAGTTTTCAATAATTTTCGTTTGCGGTTAGGGTCACTATTTAGATGATGTTATTTTTAAAAAATAAACTCCATTTATTACACTACAATTTAGATTTATTTTAACCATACGTTTTGTATTTATTTTTTAATCTATTTTTTAAATGTGCACGTTCTATTGCGCCACCCTGTACATGATTTTCGAGATTGACAGTTATAATTCAACCCTCGTATGAATCCAAGTAATTTTGTCTGCCATCTACATGTACATAACTAAACTGAAAACCATGTCTTGACCTTGTTAATGTAGATAACGACGCAAATTCCAAAGACATTTGCTTATATCTTTTGACGAACTCTTTCACTCGGTAAAGAAACTGGATCTGGGTAAAGGAAAACGTAAACGTTTTTTAAAGCGAATATAAAGAAA
This sequence comes from Philornis downsi, assembly GCA_019455685.1. NCBI lineage: Eukaryota > Metazoa > Arthropoda > Insecta > Diptera > Muscidae > Philornis > Philornis downsi. The sequence continues at coordinate 5,482,167 of JAHXMU010000118.1, read as the reverse complement.
TAAGTATTGATTATGCAACTGGCGATGTTGTCCTCCAACATAAGATAAAGTCAATGTCACACTTTATGATGTAATTTACATATAAATGTAATACATGTATCGTACATACGAGTATGCACTTAGTTGTGTATGAAATGGGGTTTTTTCCATACGGGTGCATTCATACGGATGTATCTAAAAATACACATATGGACATGATATTGTATATGTAGATATTTTGCACGCTTTCAGTAATAAATATTTTTATTTCCGTTATGATTTTTCTCCGTTTTTAGCCTCTTTAGGCCAACTCGTTTTGTTTGAGATGTTATTATATTTGCGTATTCAGCCCCATAGCAATATTCAATATATTCAATATTTGCAAAATTTCACTTTCCAACAAATGCTCATCCTGATACTGAGCCAAAAACAAGTTTCAGTGAACATTTCAGTCGGCTGAATCGACTTCTCGTACACTCTTTATTAATTACGTTTTATAAATGCAAAAAGCTGTCTGATATCGGGTTGTTCGGAAAGTTTGTTCGGTTTTTAAAAGAAATTTATTTACAAACGTATAGGTATATGCAAGAAAACATTTATATTAATGTATTATACTCGTATGATCTCCCCCCTTTTAATAACTTCTTCCCACCCCTCTGGGAGCTTTTTAATTCCTCTCTCATAAAACTCGCGTGGTTTTTCTAAAAAAACCCGTTCAATTCGATTTTTCACTTCCTTGTCGTTATGGAAATTCAAATCCTTCAAGTGGTTGCTCAGGTGATAGGTGATATCCGAACGGGGCAAGGTCTGGGCAGTACTGTGAGTAAGGTAAAACTTCCCACCCAAACTCTGACAGTTTCTGACAGGTCCGCAAGGCAGTGTGAGGCCTCGGTGAGAGAGTGAGGCACCCACACGTCGAGGTTGCTCACAAATCCAAGCTCTTTTGTGATCCCGTGAACGGTTGAGACTAACTTTTGAATTATTTCAGCTATTTCCCTAACCGTTGCAACGGTCTCCGCTACATTCATGGATCCGTTTTATGGAGTGTGTATTACACATAGTGGACTGACAAACTCGAGAACCGGAAATTTAAACGAAAGTGGCTGGAGAAAAAAAAAAAAAAGATTCAACAGAGATTTCGAAATGAGATGGGGTTGCTTGTAGACATGCCAACACAACAAGGAGGTAACACGAATGACGGTGATACAGCTAGACGGTTCTTTAGAGCAGCAGAAAATAGTTCAGAAATCATAAATCAATTCATATTATTTTGAAAACTTTAGATAGCGGTTACTGTATCGATGAAGATGCTTTTGAAAGTTTTATTATTGTCACACGAAATTTATAATTAAACGAATACCCATGGTATATTATGCCAGTTAGCGCCCATAAAACCCTTTTTCATGGAAAAGATATTATAAGGTCTTGCATTCTTCCTATAGGACAGCTGTCAGAACAAGCTCAAGAAGCAAGAAATAAGGATACGAGGAATTTTAGAGAGTTGTTTACGAGAAAAACATCAAGAATAGACACAAATGCAGATCTTTTTAATTTCTACAGATCCTTTTATTGCAAGTTTGCGTCGCACTCCCTTTCGAGTTCGAAGTTTAATAACATAAGAAATTCTTTCATTATTTTCTGTTGATGCCTTCGAGGAAGAAGAACCTTTTAACGATGCATATGAAATTGACTAAATTAAAATCTCTATGTGTATTTCTGCGCTTTATCTGTATTATTAATGTTATAAAGCAGAAACATTAAATTATTAAAAATATTAAAATTATTTTAATAATTTTATTAAAAAATTACTACATCCGACTCTTTACATAAAAACTCACCTAATAATTTTATTATATGATTAATTAATTGTATTGAACGTACATAAATATTAGTATATATGTAGCTACAAATAATCTCAGAGCATGTATTTAAGAAACCAATCTTTTATCTTAAAAATATATTTTTTGTTGACAGTGTGAACTATTTACTTTTTGCGTCATTTTACTAAAAAAAACTTTTTTCTAAAAAAAAAGTTGATTTTATACAATTATTTATCAATTTGAACTCATTTTTTTTAATACATAAGTGAGAAGTGAACCCTACGCAATTTATTAATTTTGTCCAGCTAGATTTGTGATCTACCCCACTGTGCGTTGCACGGGGATTAACAATAATTAAATCTCTCACCCCCTCAGAAACAATTTCTTTTGATTGTCCTTATCTGAGAGGGTCTGTTATGGAAAAGTCCCCCGTAGAAAATCTTTTAAACCAAATCTTTCTACCAGGTTCTTTCATTTGATCCGTTTTCTTCATAAGCAAACTTTATTTTTGGGCTGGCTTCATTAGCCGTTTTTCCTTTTCGGAAATAATACAGCAAAATATGCCTAAAATGCTCTTTTTCACTCATTTTTTCCACTTTTTAAAATTTTTTTTTAAATGCTATAACTACTCACAACTAGAACGAGAACACAAGTTTATCATAGTAAACAGTTTAGAGAAGGGGGGGAAGAGGTTATGATAATGTTTGAAGGAACTCTCCGTCATGAGAAGCTACGTATGAACTAACGAATTAATGAAATAATTTGAGATGACACGATAATTTGTAAACTGAAAGGAAATAGTAGTAAAAGCAAACTTACCATTTTGCAAGTATATTGTCAAAACCGAAATAAGTTGTTGGAAATCAATTCAATAAAACCAACTATTGCCACTAAACAACTCCTCTCCTATTGGCTAAAGCTGGTCCCTTCAGACGGTCCATTAGTTGACAGTATAGATCCGGAATAGGAATTTTGCAGCTCGGAGTACATGCATTCCTGCAAATCCCCCCAAACATACAACAAAACCTTCCTTATTGTCAATCCTGACTTGGCCATCATTTCCACCAGCTCATCGCTATATAATCATGACCGTTGTCGCTTCACGTTGTTGCAAGTAACTCATTTTTCATTGCCGAGTCACCAACCGCTTTAGAAATGTATAGATTTAGTTAAAATTCAGCAGCGATTCGGAGATAGAAATTCAATCCATGAAATTTTTTGCTTTAATTCACGCCACACGAGCGTCTTTTTTTGGCCTTACAGGAGATGTCGGATCTTTGGCATCGAAATTATTGGGACGGAATCGACGAAATCAAAATTGCTTATGCTTGCCTATTCAGGATCATAAACACTATTCACATTATCAGCCATCTGGCTGGCGTTGTCGCCTTTATCGAAGAAAAATTGCAATGTATGGTGCATTTTCCATTTACTGGTGTCCATCTTTGACACCCTCTCGAACAATACTGAGTCAAACAATCTGAAAACAGTCTATGTAGATCTTTAAATATGAAATCTTATTTTTCTAATGCCATATAGGGGAATATAATTACTTTTGTACATACCGATTTATAGGTTACCAAAGCTAATTATTTGAAAATTAATGGATTTCTTACCATTTTCGTTTATCTATCTAGATGTATTGAATTTACCCGAAAGGACGATATTTCAAATGTTATTCACAAATGATGAAATAAAATTTCTATATATCGGTCAATTTTCATCGAATGTAATAGAATTTTCATTCCCGAAACTAAGCTTATCAAACACATGACAATTTGGCTGAAATCAGTTCACGTACATGAAAGATATGAAGCTAAAAATATATAAGTTAAATCAGTCATTTATATGATTTATATACCAGAAGAAAGGAAGGCCAAATTTGGCAAAATACAGTCCAACAAAAAGATGTTAAGCTAATCAAATGTGGGTAGAATCAGTTGTTCGTATGTTCGTATGTGGTTTTTTGGTCGATGTTTCTCAATTTTTACTTAACATTGGAAGTCAATTTAATGGACAAAAACCTAGAATGCTATGGCATAGTGATTAGAAATAACAGAGGAAATGTTGGATTGCAGAAAATTGATCAAATTGTATGGTGGAAGATTATGATGCCACTCATCTTCATTGCAAGGTTATGTTTTGAAATATTCTTAATGTACCAAATTCTATAGAATTTTATGCATGTTAGAACGACATTTTTTTTTTAATTTTGTCCAGTATTATAACAAAATTAAATGGAGAAAAATATACTTTGCTGTAGCTTATAAATTAGGAAGTATAGGGACAGGACGTGATTTCCAATCAATCGATCAATTTGTATAAAAGGTAAAAAAAGGAGTGGGCCGATAACGATCATCAACTACGATGTGGAAAATATTAATCTGTCCCAAGTTTGAAGAAGTTTAATAGCAATTTAAATCCATTCTTAAACAATTTATTTCTCCTTTTATGGTAGTTCATTATCATTGCCAAATACAGGGTTGCCCATATTCGACGCTCCCATCTGGCAACGCCATAACTTTTGACAGGGATGTCAGATCGCTTAATGACATACCGCGTTTGAAGCGTCAGTCAAAGCAGATTTTTACCATGGAACAATACACGCCACGCGAGCGCTCTGA
>JAHXMU010000118.1:5463467-5477344 GCA_019455685.1 Philornis downsi | reverse complement strand
TTGCCAACCGCCAAATTTTTATTTTTTTCTTTGATTTTTTTTTTAAACATGGGTCCGTCGAATATGGGCAACCCTGTACGTACTAGTATATAAATTACAGAATTTTCTTATGCAAAAAACAAAAAATTGCTAAAACTGCAATTTGCAATGGCATAACTAACTATTTGGACAAAAAGCGAATTATACACTACAACATAAGCATTCACCTAAAAAAACAGAAAATTAATTTGCAATATTTCTGTAAAGGACACATGCCCAACATAATTATCATTGTTTAACGATTTAACATAATTATCACGATATTTATGAATCGTGTGGTGCTCTTTTGTAGTCTGATTGATAAAAAGATAAAAAGATTAACTTAATGATTTGGTCGATTAAACCAAAAACAATCATTATTATGCGCTCAGACTGATATATTGTCAGAAATCAAAGTCACAAATGGTATGACTAACTTAATATGCTAACATCCTTTGGCGGATGGTACTCGTATAATATGTAATGAGTGAAGATGAAGCAATGACGACTACGCCTAAATGAAAAAAAAAACCTCAAGAGACCAACAGCTTTGCCAGACAATGTTTTTGCAAAGCAACCAGTCAGTCGATAACCCAAACAAGCGAACTTTGTGGCAGTCCATGCAAGTGGAAGACCAAAACAGTTACAATACTCTGGAAGCAATTTCCATTAGTTGTGCCAATAAATGTTGAAATATCAGCTGAACGTTACAACGGTGCTTAGGTCACATAATCAAAAAATGTATGCAGTAGATCGGCATGAATCAAATAGGCTGGCATTTATTTTAATAAATTTGGGAATTATAAGATTACATTTTAGTTTAAGCGAATCTACTGTACGCTCAAATATACTTAAGGTCTTATTAAAAAGTTATCATATGGGGCGAGACAAGTTTTGGATCTACCAATTTTGAGTTAGTTTGCACATGATGAAGGATTAATCTTTAAAAACTACACAATTTTAACTTCCTATGCAATCCATAATGTTGCGTTTTATAAAATGTGCACATGATTAGATCAGAGATGACGGATTAATTTGAGGGAAAACGTTAAGTTGGTGGAAAAAATGTCACTTAGTCGTATAACGAACATTCAAATGTCGATCTTAGCTCACTCTAACTCTTATGTCAAAGGCGATAAAGAAGATGATGATTGATTTAAAATGATGATAAAATATAATATATAATAATATATATATAATATATAATAAAATATATATATAATAATAACATGATGATAAAATGATGCAAATATCAAACATTGCATATGCTACAAATTGAAAATAAAAGGCACTTTGCAAATCGCAACATTTTGAGATAAAAGTTTAAATACATTTTGTATTGATGGTATTATCCATTTAGTGGTTTCAAAATAGACGGTCTGGCAAGGCTGTCAGCTGCTAAATGTCGTCTGTCATCTGAAGTGTTATTGATTTATTGAAAGGTTTACCATAGATCGTAAAAGATCATTTAACAACCGAAGAACGCGTAAAAATATGTTCTCAACTAAGTTCTTGTGTTTATAAAAATACAACTTTATTATGAAAACATATTTACAAATGATTCATTGAAAGTACCGCCTTTTCCTATCTTTCTGGCAAAGCTCGAATTTCGTCACGATAAAACTGTCATCATCTTTTGAAACATCTTTTAAGGCTACCCACGATTCTAGTCATTCCCTGATGTCGTCATATGAGTGGTACTGATGGTCAGCTAGACCGCTTGCCATCGGACGGAACAAGTGATAATCGGACGGCGCAATGCCTGGAGATGGGATGGATGAGGTAAGACTTCCCACTTCAGAGTTTCCAGGTAGGTTTTAAGAGGCTTCGATACGTGAGACTGAGACACGTTGTTTCATTTAAAGAAGCATATCCATTAACGTTTTGAAGCCGAAGTTTTCTTCGGCTAAAAGAAGAAAATCAATACTTCCCGCATATGACGATTATTTAGCACAAAATCATACATATTCACACAACCAAAAAAATATGATGTCAAAAGATAATCGATAAAGAAAATCGTCGAGGCGGTATGTTTACCATATGCTTAAGCTTGGCTCATGACGTTTAGGTTATGGCAGAATCGACTAGCACTTACAGCTGACGCCATCTATTGGCAAACAGCGGAAATTTAGTTGCGTACATAATAGTTAAAATTTATTACAAAAGTGGTGATTCAAACGTGAGTCAAAACGGCCGATTTTGGCTTTATTGCGTGAGAAGTTTCCAGAAAGCGTAAAAGCGAAAAAGTGGTCGAAAACTACTTCAAAAGGATCCATTGCTGAAACCAATCCAAAAGCAGTAATTTAAATAAAATTTTATTACGTACATAATGGCAAGGTTCAAGCATTATAATGAAATAAAAACATTTTATTTTTACGGGGTTTTAACCAAAAAATATATTTCTTAATCACCATTTACATACAAAGTTTTTGCACAGATGTATTCCACGTTTAATGAAATAATTCATAAATTTTATCTCCCAAAAAGTAGAAAAAAAAAACAATCATAGAAGCATATTTTTACATATTGATCACTGGGAGGAAGTGAACCGAACCACAAACTTTCTGAAAGTATTGTTTCAACGATGCACTAATTATCTCGCTTAACAGAATACAAAGGACAACAAATTAATTTTCAGTAGCCTACGAATTGGGTATTGAAGGGGGAAAATTAAATTTCGGTGAATCCGTCAATTTGTAAATGAGATAATTAAATTTGCCTGACCATTTTCCATTCTCAAAACTAAGCTTATCAATCGCATGGTGTGTGACCATTTGATTAAACTTCAGTGCAAGTTATTTATCATTTTAACACTCTGGGTGGCAAGACGTGAGAAAAATAAACTCTTTAAGACAATCTTCAAACATTTCTCATATCGTTAATAATGTAAAAATTGTCTCCAATAAGTAACAATGATTTGAGTGTGCCTTTTGTGGTCATAGTGGGGTAAATATATACAAAAGTAGTGGTGTCTTGTATAGTTTGAACAATTCACTGACTATACCTTCACCCGAAGAAACAAAACTATGTATCATAATTGTCGTAATTGTCACGTCTAGGCAGAGTCTAATATTTTGCGAAATCATATGCGAAGATTGTATGTAAACCGACACATTCTTATTACATCCCATAGAAATTGACAGAATTCAAAAAATTCAGATTCAATTCATTCATTGTACATTTGTGTATTCTAATAACTTAAGTTCTCGTTCATTTCATTTGTTTATAATAAAACAACTCGCAATTTCTAAAAAATCAACAATACAAATTACACAATTTTACTCACATATCCTTAGATTTATATCTTTCATTTGCACTAAGCGAGCTTAGTTCTATGAATGAAAACGGCAGACCTTTACTAAAGGGCTTCCCAACAAGAACGCAAGATTTAAATTTTAAATAAAACACAGATATTTAAAAAAAATCGCGAAACTTTATTACAACGTAAAGTAGACTGAATAGGGTTATGTATGGAACAACACATCGGGCAGATGGCCGCCGCGCCTTTGCTGGCACGCACGCGATCTTTTAATGAAATTTTCAATGACTGTTTTGCATAAATGCTGCGGTGTTTCATTAATGCAGCGTCCAATTTCCTTTTTTAAGACCTGAGTCGTCGTTGGCTTATTCGCGTAAACCATCGACTTCAAAAAAACACCAAAGAAAAAAATCTAATGGTTTTAAATCGCACGATCTAGGCGGCCAATTCTATTCTCCAAAACGCGAAATAACACGACCGGGAAATGACTGATGCAGCAATTGAATTGTTTCTCTGGCTGTATGACATGTGGCGCCGTCTTGTTGAAACCACATGCCCTCCACATTCATTTCCTCAATTCTAGGCACGAAAAAACTGGTTATCATTTCACGATACCGAACACCATTGACTGTTTGCGCTTGACATGCCTCATTTTCATAAAAAAAAGGTCCAATGATTCCTCCAGCCAAAAATCCACACCACAGTGACACGTTGAGGATGCATTTGCTTCTCGTGAATCACTCGAGGATTTTCCTCACCTCAAATGCGACAATTCTGCCTATTGACAAAGTCATCAAGATGGAAATGGACCTCGTCACTGAAGATGATTTTATCGGCAAAATCAGCATTTTCATGTTGTCTCTCCAATACCCAATTAACGAACTCCCTTCGCTGTCCATGGTCAGCTGGCTTCAATTCCTTAGTTAATTGAACTTTGTAGGCATCAAGATGCAAATCTTTCGTCGATCGACCTGATCGAAGGCGCGTTGTTGTCTTTACATCACTAACAGACCCAGTTTTGGCAAATTTATCCATTAATCTCTTTACAGTTGACTCTTTTGGAGCATTATTGTGACCTCAAATTGATCGCAATTTGCGAACTGTAGCCGCAAAACTTTCACCTTTCTGGTAAAACAATTTCACAATGAGAATGCGTTGTTCATTCGTGTAGCGCTCCATTTTTACTAACTTCGTACCTTCTACTAGCAAACAATAACAATTGTTCAAATGTCAAACAATGACACTTGCGTTCTTGTTGGAACACCCTTTATAAACTGTAATATTGTTACTTAGAGATAAAAGTAAACGTATTTTGTTAAATTGTATCTTTATTTGTTTACAAATGCACTACTGATAAAATTGTTTTTGCAACCACAATCTCTGTTCTCTTAGCTTACAAGATAAGAGTAAAATTATCCTGGTGAAAATAAACGAAAACTGTTAATTGTCCGCCCTAACTTACATAGTTTGAGGGGAACCAAAAGACAATTTGGATCAAGCTCCCGCGTCAATAATATTTTGGGCTGCTGTAACTGCCACAGGATGCACACCATTTGTTTTGAGCAGGAAGTAAAGGTAAACTTTGGAAAGATTTTAAACGATGCTTTGTTACCTTGACCACTAAAACAATTCAATAGAAGTACTTTCATCCCTGTAATTTCGAAAACATACGCCCCATTAGCCTAACATTAGCCTAACATTTTGAAGAGCGTAACATGTCTTTTATATCTGGGGTAGCATTCCAGGACTCTTAGTAGATATCGTATTTTAAAACTGACGTGAGTTCACGCTTTAAACATGCTAATTTAATTTTAACTATTTTCATAATGGCTAAAACTAAGTGGAAAATCTAAATCAATTCTATATCATAGATGAGAGTATTTATAAATCGGGTCAAGTGACTAAAGTGTGTGCACGATTATTTATTCAGCTGGGAGGTATCCGTACATTGCCAGAATTTTTCTTTGAAGGTTTAAATGTTAATGCAGTTGCGAAAACATGAAATTATGTCACGGCTGTAAGATATGCCGTAAAAGGTTTAAATAAAATGACAGTAAAGAAATTTCAGGCATGATTTATACATATGTACTCGTACCTTCACCCGACGTCTTTTTTCTTTGGTGCAATGGTATGTGGAGTGCCAAAAAGATTGTGTTAGATCATTCGATTGTTATCGATAAGTAAATTTTGGAGAAACTATCATTTTTTTTTAAATTAGCTAATTTTTATACGAAGTCCGACAAGAGGGGCGGCAATAAACACCACTTTCACTGAGCTGTACTGAATTTAGTGCAATAGAACGAAAGATATAAATTTATAAGATATAAAATTAGGACTATGTGGACTAAATTGAGTTATTTTCAAGGGAAGTAATAGAAACGCTTTGGGTTTTCCGTTCAATTCTTTGCATTTTACTAAACATTATAAATACTAAACAATATAAATAATACGTGCTAAATTCGACTGAATTCCATGCAAGCGTTTAAAATATACGAAGCTAAGAATGCAAGTGTTAAATAAGTCACATATGTAAGAAATACCAGTTGCGGCACGCCAATGCCCTCCACCTTCATTTAGAGAATTTAGTTCATCAAACGCATAATGCCTACTAAATGTTTCTGGATTCCGTGTAATAGGATAAACATATGAATATGTGGGTGAAACCGGTAAGTTATATGGGAGGTACCAGAAGAATTGATTGATTTTTTTGGATTTTACCAAGAATTAGAGATCGAAACAATAGACAAAAATTAATGTTCCCGCAGTTTATGAATTAAGAGTTATAGGGGAAAATTTTAATTTCGAAAAAATATTGGATTAAGAATACATGGATTACCTTGGTCATTTGTATGGGAGGTACTAGAACGAACGTAATCAATAGTATACCAGCCAAAAATGTAGATATTGCTGTTCACCGGTTAGGAGTAATATGGAGAAAACCGAATTTCGGAAAATCTGCTAATTTGTATGTGAGGTACGACAAGTGGCAGCATTTTCAGTCCCCGGCTAGAATTCGGTACAATATAGATAAATATTTGTAGCTAATTGTAAGGAGTTTCATCAGTCGAATTAAAAAAGCCATTAAAGACGTTTGGTCAAAAAATACTTGGTACTTTAGATGCTTTTTGTTGAGTGCCTTACAATATCAAATGATGCATACATTCATTCATTCCTTCCAACGAATTTATAAAAATTACCACTAAAAACGGGAATGTTTCTTACAATAATGTCAAATAATTATATAAACAAGATTTCAACTTGAAACCCCAATACTTAGTGAAAAACAAAAAATACTGTAAGTTTTTAGGTACAAGAAACTGAAATCCCGTTTCCTGAAAACGGAAGGTATCCTTCTAATTGTGAATGTCAAGGCACAAACCTCGGGTCTGCGGACAGAAGAGATTGTAAACTTGGTGAGTAATTGAGGAATTGAGTAATGAGTAATTGTGTAAATTCCCTACTAATCTGGACGAGTGTACATTTCAGGAAATATTTAGTGAATCCGCTTTTTGTACGTGAAGAAATTAGATCAAAGTTATTTTATGTAAAGGCATCATTCCTTGATTTGATTTTTTTATTTTATAAATACAAAACGAAATCAGTGAATACAAGGGCGGTCGCAAAACCATCCTATAGATGGTGCTAGTAGTTTGAAAACAAATTATTTTCACGAAAAGTGACAACCTTATAAAACATATGTTTTTTAAGTTTCAAGACGCCACATTGTTTAGCATTTATATTTGAGCCATCAAAAGTAAACGACCTCAGTGAATATTCAAACATGGAAAAAATTAGTCACCATTATGTAGTTCAATATTTCCATTTGAAAGGTCTCAGTCCAGCCAAGATCAAAGCCAAGCTTGATTCTATTTTGGATGGGTCTACTCTTTAATTTTTGATTGTAAAATATTGGGTAGCAGAGTTTAAGCAAGGCCGTACGAGCTGCCAAGATGAACATTGTAGTGGTCAACCAATTGAGGTGTCAACGCCAGAGAAGGTTAAGGAAATTCATAAAACGGTATTGGATGATCGTCGCAGAGAGGTGCGTAAGCTAGCTGAAATGATATACATTTCAAAAAATACTATACATCGTATATTGACTGCAGATTTAAAGTTGAGAAACCTGTGTGCAAGATGGGTGCCGCGCTTGTTTGCAATAGAGCGCCGTGGAGATGTTTTAGTAAAGTGTTTGGCGATGTTTCGCCGCAATAAAGCCCAGTTTTTGAGTCGATTTATAACCATTGGAGACATGGTGACAGAGGAACAGTCAAAGCGGTGGAATTGAGTGGGAAAACCGGATTCAAAGAAGACGAAGACGGTTCCTTCTGCAGACAAGGACATGGCATCTATTTTTTGGCATTATTTTTATGGATTATCTTCAGGAAGGAAAACCGATCAACGGCGAATAATATGTTAATTTATTGCAGCATTTGCATGATGAAATTATAGGAAAAAATGAAGAATTTGACGAAAAAAATGTTGTTTCATCAAGACAATGTTGCGCTTCAAACATCCACTATTGTGATGGTCAAAACTAATGAATTAAAGTTCGAATTGCTTCAGCACGCACTTTATTCGCCAGATTCAGCTTCCTCGGACTATTTTCTATTTCCAAATTTGAAAAAAGGATTATGTAATAAAAGATTTGCCAACAATTAAGGGGTGGAGTCTGCGGTTCATGGCTTTTTTAAGAAGTTCGATAGTCCTTAGTAAATATAAACAGGGTATAGAGACTATTGAATATTGCTGGAAAAAGTGTATCGATCTAAAATAATATTATGTTCAAAAATAAAGAACATTTTTCCCAACTTTCTTGTGTCTTCTTTGTTAGGTCGGCTAGTTTTTGGCCATTTTCACTCCAGGCTTCATTCACTCAGCAAAAATAACTTTTTTTCTCTGCATCCACTATTTTTTTCCCAGTCCGCCTCGAATCTGCTCATGGAGAGCAAAAGTCTTTTGCTCAAAATCTGAGCTTGACTTGACAATAGTCTTATTCCAATCAACAACCTTGTCGTAGGCTTATTTACTAACTAATCTTTGTAAATGTTTATTTCATTAAAGTATTTATTAAACAGTTCAATATTACCTTCCTAATGCCTAAATGAGTGAACTTGAATATGATTTGACGTTACATGAACGTTATGGAATTTGCCGAATGTGGAAGCTGAGGAATTTCTTTCGATGAGCTTATAGATTTTGCCACTTTTTCTACATAAATTGTTTTGTGGTTCGAATACAATACGAGATGACTTAAGAGATATTGCTGTGATGTAAAAAAACAAGAAATACAATAAACAACTTTTTTGTACATCCGATGATTTTTCATTCATTGTGGACGACCTTTCGTCTTTAATTTCAAAGCGTCTTGTCAATTGTCTTTTACGTTTTCGGTTTCAGTGCATCTGTTGTGCCACATTCGACAAATGTTGCAAAATGTTTGTACTTTTTGAAAAGTTTGCAGCACCCTCAGACTGTCGGAGGCATGACTGTGTTGCATGCACCATCACTTCGTAAAAAGTATAAAAATAAAATTGTTTTGGTGTAGTTGCTGTTATTGGCAAACTAAATGTAAACTAAAATTGTTATCCAGGCGAGTGAAAAAGACAACAAACGATGAAACTTATTCGACTGGCATCATGAAGGGAAGGTTTTGTTGTAATATGCCATCTTCATTGTCATCACAACCGAACTTGTGGTTTTGCCAAACGGAGAGGTGGATGCATGCCACAAATTGTGCACCATCATTTTTGTCACGATTGCCTGTGAGTGGTATTTGAATTTCTTTCTATTTACTTCGTTTGTCGCTTAAGGTGGGTTTAAGCCCAATTTCATGTATGTTTCTTATAACGTTTGACGTTTAGACGGTATCACAATTTATTACTAATGATTGTAAAACAAAGGTCGAACTGTATTGCATTTCCCTGGTGACTTTTGCGTGTAGAAAACAGTAATTGTTCCATAAGCGTCAATAGCTGTGGTTAATGCAGTTGATTTAGCTTATAGGTTCCACATTTACTGGTTCACAATTCGTAGATTATAAAGCGTATTGATCTATGAGCAATATATTGTTGCCGTTAGGAATACAACACCACACTCGGTGGGAAGTCGATTCTTCACCAAAGTAATCACTTGGTGACAGATCCGTGCATACTAGTAAACACGTTCCTAACAAGCTCCCTGAGCCTTTGGCGTGGTATTATCTATGTATATGATCCGGACAAGTCCTTATAATTACTCCCCTACTAGCCAAAGATAGCCGGTTCTGAACGATTGTTTCACTTCAATGGTCCAAATATTGATAGTTCAGATCCGAAAGGAAGCAACGCATAATAGATGTTTCCCTGCCAATCCCACCAAACACACAGCAAAACCATCCCGACTATGAAGACTTGGTTTGGTCACCATTTGAACCTGCTCTCCGTGAAAACCTCCGATTCCGCTTGATGTAGTCGTGAGTGATCCACTTTCCATTACCACCCTCGTTTCAGACTTTTTTATGATTCACTATCGACTCTCAATGGAAATTCGATCCATGAGGTTTTTTTTGCGGTAGCTCGTGTAGCATTTATGCACTGAGTTTCGTTTTGCATACAGCTTTGTTCAAATGGTTCAAAACGGGTTTTTGTGCAATTTTTAATTTGCAGTGTATATTTTATCCAGATTTTTAACAATTGCAATTAATTTGCAGTGCTGATTTTATCGGCATTTTTAACAATTTGTGCGTCTTTCGCATCAAAACTATCGGAACGGAGCCGACAAAACCAAAATTTAGCAAACTATAGTATCAGGACCATAAACACTATTCAGCAGCCAGATATGCATTTTCACCTCTATCAAAGGGCAACTGTGAAATACTCATATGTTACTACTCTCTCTCTCTCTCTCTCGTAAATATTTTGCTCTGCACAATCTTGTGCAAAAGAAATCAATCTTAACCTGTTTCAGAGGTGTTTCTATGTTCTCGTAGATTAAATTTTTCGCCATTAAAGTACCGTTGGACAATTTTAACATTGTGGTCAGGTTAGCAATCGTAAGCTTTTTATATGCACCCGTAGAATGCAACTTGGGTCTTCTACATCCTCATCCTTCAGAACTTAAGCATAAACCAGTGCGGCAAAAAATATTTCCCCTTACTACGAATAGTTTCCATGTGGTCACCATTTGGCACTGAACTGCGAGGTAAGTTGTCTATTTCTCTTCGGGAAAAAGTCAGCTGTATATGTTTTCAACCGATGCCGTACTTATTCATTTATTTTTTTTTTTTTTTTAATCTTCGAAATATCCCGTAACTAAACATCAATATCGATTATGCATTCTCAATCATTTACAAATATCATTACAAAGCTGAGCAGAATTTGAAATTTGAAAGAAAAAATAGGTTTTGAAGTCATTACTTTATTTAGAATAGTATGATCCGAATAATGAATGATAGAATAATGCATCGTTTTGTTTGATATCTTTTTGCCGTTAAGAGAGCAATTTTAGTATGTCTTTTTCATAGAAACTATTGACAATATACTGACACAGATTTCATTTTCACAAACTTCTTTTGAGGCAAACAGGAACAGTAATCACTTGGTGTCAGAATCCGGCTAATAGTTGAACGCATAAGAACTTCTCAACCAAGCTCACAGAGCTTTTAACAGACATCTTCCCACTTTTTCTATCCAGTCTTATTCAACTGGTTCCCAACGGTTTTTTGTTTAATCAATTAACTCGCAGGACAATCAAAACAGTGTTTACATGAATGTCGGACTATTTTTAGACTTGCTGGAAGCGACCAACTGTTTAAAGTTTGGAAAGATTTTCTAGATGAGGTGAGGTAACCGTCTGTCCTTCAAATAAATATAGGTGGCTATATCGAGGCTCGAACCGCATTCGCCGCTATACTCCCTTTCAGTGAATATTTGAAAACATTGTTGTAACATTATATGATTTTCGGCGAGAATATCTGTATTATCGGCAAATGATGATACCCAGGAATAATAGAACCTTAGGAACATTTCAATACTCGAGGTAAGAAAAATCCCATCTGCTTTTATTGATCGTGACATATTTAAAGTGCAAGTTTTATTGTCATAATAAATCTAGTAAGCAGCACAAAACTATTTGGATTTTATAGAGATCTTCTCAAAAGTTAACACTATGCAGATTTTTATATCACCACCACCTACTCCCGAATCGTGCTTCAAATACAAAACGTAATAACTTTTTTCTGTGTGAGTAATCGGCTTATTTTATTTTTTATTTGGCAGGTTACTATTTGGAAAGTAACCGAAAAGAGGATTTTGATAGTGCAGTGGTACCATTTTGGTCTCAACGTCAGTGTAAACAGCCGTAATTGCCCTATATGGAGTGAATCTAATCCAGAAATACTCCATAATACGGAACGGCACCCAGAACAAGTCACTGTGTTTGGCGTAGTTTCATCAAGATGCATTATGGGGCCATACCTTTTTGAAGAAAACGGTGTAGCAGTAGCTGCCAATGAGGACCGTTACTTAAAGAATTTGAAGATGTTGAAAATTCCCAAAAAAAAAAATTACATCCAGATGCTGAACTTTTTTATGGGGTCAAGCAACAGGTGTTCAAAACAAAATTTAGGAATTTGACTGAATTGAAGCAGTCCATTAAAACAATAATTGAGGCGATCCCGACTTTAACCACTTCAATCGGTTTATCATTTTCAAAACCAATTAGTTATTAAAACAAAATTGAATTTTCTATACAAAAAAAAAAAAAGAAAAAAAAATCAGTGAAATACATTGATAAAAAGTTATTACAATTTGTAGTGCAACTAATGCACCAAATTGTGCCAATTGATATGACCATAAATTTAACAACCAAAAGGAAGGGTTTATAGCCGATTGATCGATGCCCGCCTGTTTGATTGGCTGGCTGCTACCAGGTAGTCGGTAGGCACAATAATTATTGGATATTTTTGCGAAACTTCTTAAAACTTGGCACAGCCTAAAATTTTGCTAGGTCGTGGTCGATGGTCCACGGTTGTAAATGGGCTCTATCGATGTTCCCCTTCAAGTACCTCCCATACAAATTGATCGATTTTTGGAAATTAATTTTTTTCTTTGTATGTCCTAACTCGTTTATTGAAGTTATCTATTTTTCATTTCTGTGCATTATATTTGTATATATAACCAACCACATCCTTTCTAGTACCTTCTGATAGATTTATATCTTTTAATCGGTTACACACAATTCTGCCAGATTTGATACGCTTTAAGCGTTTGCTAAAGTAAAATCTAAGTATGACACCTTCCACCAAAAATTTTACGATTCTCCGATATTCAATCTCAACTCTGCAATTTCTAAATAGTAGGATGTATTATCCTAGATATTTATTCATTACATTGATTTATTATACTTGGTAAAATTTTAGCAAAGTCTTTCAAGTAATATCAGTCCCCTTCGAGTACCGCCCATATAAATGGCCAATATAACCCATATGTTGTCAGCTTCACATCTAGCAAGCAGTTGTACTGAATTTAATCAAATTTGACACACATCATGCATTTAGTACCATTCCTGCTGGTACCTACCACACAAATTGATTGAACTGTCGAAAATTATTATTTTCACTGCAATCAAAAATTCGTATTTCACAGTCACCTACAATTCTGCCAATTATATTGCATATGGTGGCGTCAATAACTCTACAATAAGAAATTCAAACGTCTTTTTTTAATGAACGTATTTCATTTAATCTTTTTTTTTTATTGTAAAGAAAATTCAATTTTGTTTTATATAACTAATTGGTTTTGAAAATGATAGACCGCATATGCGACATCTGAGAAAATCATTCATTGTGGCCTGAAGATTTTGAAGCCGGGATCGCCTAAATTATTATTTTAATCGGCTGCTGCAACTCAGTCAAATTCCTTGGTTTCGTTTTGTTGCTGCTTGACATAAATTCATAACAAAAAAGTCTGGTGCTGTCAGGTCAGATGACTTTGAGAGCCAGCGGTAAGTGAAATTTCTGAATATTAATCTGTTTGGGAATTTTTGTTAGTTTCGTCATAACCGGTCTGGCTATGTGTGCAGTTGATTCATTTTGTTAGAACAAAATGCTGTTGAACATTCTTCAACATCTTTAAAAAACGGTCCGCATTGACTGTTGGCAGTATCACTATTCGTGCGCCATCCTGCATTTAACCCATAGTAAAATTAAAAATACAAATTACGTGATTTACTTCACGTATCCCTGGATTCATATATTTTATTCAACCGCACTATATTCAGTGTAATGTAGGCTCCATTACGCATTTAGTAAATATAGTTCTATGAACGAAAATGGTTTGCTATCTACGGCTTTTAATTCTGCATATTTTATTGATTGTAAATTTTTTTATGACAATCTTGCGATGTACTCGTATCACGTCGCTTCTGGCACCCGTCGCACTCTAAGGCAAAAGGTCGTTGGATGGAAGTACAGGATTGCCCATATTCGACGGACCCATCTGGCAACGCCATAACTTTTGACAGAGATGTCAGATCGCTTAATGACATACCGCGTTTGAAGCGTCAGTCCAAGCAGGTTTTTACCATGGAACAATACACGCCACGCGAGCGCTCTGAAATAGTT
>JAHXMU010000118.1:5367701-5453414 GCA_019455685.1 Philornis downsi | reverse complement strand
AACAAAAAGGTTTTCTCGAAAGCAACCTATTTTGTACGCAATATGAAATAAAAAGGACTGAATCCTGTTTGATGTTGTCAATGAGACTAACATGGCTGAAGGCTTATTAGTGATAATAAATTATTGGCCGTGGCAACACATAGTGCGTAATTGGAGGTTAACAGCCGTAATTTTCTTACACAATATGTAATTAACTCATATTTAACTAAATTAAAATTTATATTTAGATTATTTTATTAAATTAAATATAAAAACAACGGACCTCATTCCACACAAATTGGCTTATATTCTGAAATCTATTTTTTGCTTATTAATTCTTGATAATACTTAAGAAAATGGAGCAACTAACTACGTCCTTTTTAATACCTCCCATACAAATAACAGTTTTAGCACTTATTATATTCTTAGGTTCATATCCTTTATGCAGTTACATTAAATTCATTCAAATTTAATCTATATTAAGAGCTTGATTAGATAGTACCTGAAAATGAAAATGGGTCGCATTGTCACACTCCTTTAAGTACTTCCCATACAAAATATCTATTTCAGCCATATATTCTTAGCTTCACATTTTTCGAGTTGTTGTATTAAATTCAACTAAATGCCACGCAATTGATAAGCTTACTAGAGAGAATGAACATAGACTGCAGCACCATACAAATTGAGCTATTTAGTGAATTTTAATTTTCTTCTTATAAACTATAATACTTAGACCTACATAGTGTAGTGTAGACCTTGGTGTGACGAATTGGAGGAGAAGCGCAGAAGATCGAAGCGCTTTAAATTATTTTCTACGGGCGGCATATAATAAATGTCTATTCCAATCACCACTTAAGAAGAAGAAAGTAGATTAAATTTTTGCCAGTAGCGGTGAATGCAATGCTCATGATGATATTTAATTTTTCTCAAAAACTATTTATTAATTCATCAATTTCTTTTTTACCTCCTTCAAAGTAGTCCCCATCAGATATAATACACTTGTGTAAGCGTTTTGTCCAATCCTCGAAGCAGTTCTGATATGCACTTTTTGGTATGTTCTTGAGCTCTCTCAGCAATTCGGTTTTAATCTCCTCAATCGTCGCAAAACGTCGTCCTTTCATGTCTCTTCAATCTGAGGAACAGAAAAAAGTCGCATGGGGCCAAATCTGGTGAATACGATGGCTAAGGCATGAGAACGGTGATTTTTTTGGGCAAATAATCTCTCACAAGCAAGTGAAGTGAGTGGTGCATTATCATGATGCAAAAATCATGAATTTTTTTTCCACAATTCCGGGAGTTTTTTCCGTATTGCTTCACGCAAACGGCGCATAACTTCAAGGTAATGCTCTTTATTTACCGTACGATCTTGTGGTAAGAACTCCTGATGCACTACGCCATGGTAATCGAAGAAAACAGTGAGCAAAGCCTTGACATTTGATAGAACTTGGCATGATTTTTTTAGTCTTGGCTTTCCTGGACTCTTCCATTGGGACGATTTGGCTTTAGTTTCGATGTCATAGCCATATACCCATGATTCGTCACCAATTATCGTTGATGTCATTCAACAATTCCTGAGCGATGCTCATGTGACGTTATTTTTGGTCAAAATTCAGCAATTTTGTAACGAACTTCACTGCCACACCATTCATGGCCAAAATTTCCAAAAAGATTGCATGGCATGAGCCAACCGATATGCCGACATCCTCAGCAACTTCTCTAATTGTGATTCGACATAACAATTTTCTTCACTTTCTCAACATTTTCATCGGTTGTTAATGTGTTGGGGCGTCCAGAGCGAGCGTCGTCATTCACATCTTCTCGACCTTCTGTGAAAAGCTTGTACCACTTGTACTCGTAAACATTTTTTTGACTCAAAGTACTCTCACTGTATGCCACTATCAACATTTCAAGTGTTTTTGAGCACTTAATTCCATTTTTTACACAAAAATTGATGCAACTTCTTTGATCCATTTTTTTCGATAGCAGAAAATCGCCGAACACGCAAAACACTTGTCTTATTTATGCCTCTCACAAACAAACTTAACTTGCTATATGGATAAAATCGTCAACATATCTTCGAGACGAGTGTACCAACATATAAAAAAATATTAATCGAAAGTCGGATGTACGTAGTGCGTGAAATTTGAAAATTCGCCTTGTTTTTTGAACACGCCTCGTATATTGTGTCTCCAGTCTGCTTGAGATAATTTGTTTACGCAGACTCACACATGTGACTTCATTTGCAACATTACAGTGACTAAGAAAAGTAGAACAATTGGTTTTCAAAGAATTATTTCTACTTTCCTAAGATATTGCCCATAATATTCATTTTTCCGTGGATCGTCGCCCAACGAGAGATCGAGCGTAAGACGATGTAGTTTGCCTCCTTGAGGCTTCTACTCCTATGTACTCGTAGATATCAATCTGGCTATGAGAGGCGGTCATACCGATATGCTGACGACCACTTCGAGTAGAACAATGGTCTAATGAAAACATTTCAAACTGGCGTTCGAAATCACCGTTCAACTACGTATTATTTTCAGTGATCACCCAGGAGATCTCTCATAAGATAATATTACACTATCTTAATTACTTGCCGTGGTACGTGATGATAAAGACGTGAAATGGAATATTAAAGGTGTTTCGAGTTTCTTTTTCCATGCGTTCGCATCTTGAGTTATAAAAACTTAAATATACAACGTTTCGCCTAAATTTCATTGATGTGGCTGTAACTGAAACGTTTCACTACGAAGGCAAAGTTAGAAATAATGAAAGTGAATTTCTCCAAAACAAAAAACAGGTTTTTGTAAATAATCATTCACACTTATTTTTCAATAAACGCAGACGCCGCATGACTTTTTCGCATATTGCAGCCTCAAGCCTAGTACGTGCCTCAAAATGGATTTTCATTTGCTTTTTGCTTATTTGGAGACTTTAGAGTGAAAAAATCTTCAAATTTATAATTTAAAAGTCTGAAGCAATAATATCTCTGGGAAATGAAAGCAAAAACATTTCACTTTAAAAGCACTCCCTAACTGCAATTTTCTGAAAGAGCTGCTTATTGCCCCAACGAAAAGTTACCGGTAACCAATATGGATTTCTAATTTACCATCTTTATAATTTATCTGATTTATCTTCCTATGAGGAATCATTGGGCATTACATCCGACTTTGATTTTGCATTAGAATGGATATTTAGTGCTAGTAATTATAGCTCATTTATTGTTATCGTAGAATACAAAAAAATGTTGTGTGATTATTATATGATTATACAGGGTGGCCCAAAATGACCGAAGTGGTGTGAATTGCTTATAACTTTTTATTTAGGACATATTTTTTTAATTTTTTTTTTTTTAATACAGTAAATTTATTGGGAATATTTTTAGATTAGTTATTAAAAATGATATCCCGCAAGTGGTGGCCATTTTCTGCTTCGCACAAATGTGCTCTTTCCAACACATTTTCCATGACCTTTCGCAAAATTTCCGGTGTTATGTTGTTAATTTCGTCTCGAATATTGGATTTTAATTCGTCAATAGTCCTGGGCTTATTAACATAAACTTTCCCTTTTAAATAACCCCAAAGGAAAAAGTCTGGAGCGGTTAAATCCGGGGAACGCGGAGGCCAATTAAAATTGCTTGTACGCGAAATTATTCTTTCACCAAATATGTCGCGTAAAAGAGCCGTTGTGGCCCTCGCAGTGTGCGCTATGGCTCCATCCTGTTGCAACAATATTTGCGGATGGTTTTCCACAAAAAAAAAGTTTTACAAAATTTTCCAACATGCCCCGATATCGATCAGCATTGATGGAAATGGCAACACCTCGTTCATTTTCAAAAAAATATGGGCCAATGATCCTTTCTGAAGAAACACCGCACCAAACAGTACACTTAACTGGGTGTAATTGTCATTGGTGAAGTATTCTCGGGTTTTCCGTAGCCCATATCCTACAATTTTGCTTGTTAACGAACCCATTTAATTGGAAATGGGCTTCGTCACTCATAACTAAGTTATGAATAAAATTAGGATTCTCTTGTGCTTTTTGCTGGAAATAAATTGCATAGTCAAGTCGTTGCCGGTAATCTGTCGGTTTCAATTCTTGGACAATTTGAATTTTGTATAGAAACATTCTTATGCTATGCAAAATTCGCTGCAGCGACCCTCTTGAGATGCCAAGTTGTGTCGAACGTCTCCTGGTTGATGTTTGTGGATCCTCCTGAATACTCTCCTGTACCACTTGAATATTGTCATCCGTGTGCACCGTTCGTCGTCTGCCAGCACCAGGAAGGTTCCTTACTGCTCCTTGTTCTCGAATATTTGCAACAAGACGGTTTATTGTTGACTGAGAGGGTGCAACCCGCACATTAAATTGACGACGGTATGCACGCTGAGTCAACACAATGGACCGTTGATATACAAAGTAAATTTCAACGATTTGGGCACGTTGTTCAGTTGTGTATTGCTCCATTATAAATTCTCCAAGTCTTCTTTACAAAATACTAAAAAGAAAAGAAAAAAAAAATTATAATAAAAAAGTTATAAGGAATTCACACCACTTCGTTTATTCTGGGCCACCCTGTATTTTATGAGATTTTTTTCATATTTGTTTTCGCTTAAATCCAATATTTCCCGAATTATTTCTCCCTAAAAAAGCTGGAAAATTTTGATTTTTTTCTTCCAAAATATAGCTTTTCAATATACTGAAGGACGTTTTTAACTATGACCATAACTTCTTTATCCTTTAGCAACATATTCTCGCCCATAAGCGTTTTGTGCGAGAACAGATGACCTTTAAGACTGAAAGAGGCCTTTAAAATCTTTGATATTAAGACGACATTCATTTCAAGATCTTGTAAAATGGTTGACTCATTTACGCCTGCCTGGCTGGATGGTTGGTGTAAAGATATAAACGAATAAATGTTTACCAGTCTTGCCTACCAAAATAGTGTACCTGCAGAAGAAGAAATTCTCCAAAATTTCTGGAACAAAATGATGAAAGTTTTGGGTAATCATCAATGAATTTAACACATGCTGTTCACAGGGAGTAAATGCTTTTTTAAGGAATTTTTTCCGCAGCAATTTCATGATAGATATTTAAACAATGGAAAACGCTTCTTTTAGTATTGTTTTCCATTAATCCAAATCAAGTTAAATGTACAGAGTAGGTGGTGGAAGTGGTTACAATACCTATACATATAAATAATTTTTTCTATATTTATTTGGAAGATAATATTTGTTCAGTCTTTTTAATGTACTTTACTTGGTGACGCATGTGCGATATTGTAATTCATTATTATGTGGAAGTTTGTAGCAGGAAATGTCTTAAATGTCGGTGTCTTATTATTCAAATTCGTTACTTCAAATCAGCCAAATTTATCGGTTTTGTTTTCCAAACATCATATTTGCAATAATCCCTCAAGGAAAAAACAGACAGACGCAAAGTTGAACAGGCGCAATACTATTGTGTGTCAGCAACTGCCATATTAATATTCTATAGCACTGAATCCAGACCAGACCAGAGCCGAAATATTCCCTTTTGAAACAATGTATTCAATGCATCTATATCACAATAAGAAGTGGATGCATTACATGAGAAAATTCGTATAAAAACTGTAATATGATTTGTGTATAGAAGGGATAAAACCAAGCTTAGTATGTAGTTTTTTGTGAAGACTATGCCGAAACAAAACAAAATATCGCACATCTTCAACAGAGATCGTATTTGACCCAAAAAAGTAATAGGTGCCAAATATAAACAGGTCCCAAATTTCAACTGTTGCGTTCATAAGCAACGAAACCAAGTTTGGATGGTCAATTTGAATGGGACAGATATGAATAGACAGATAATACCCATATTGAATAAGACTTTTCTTTGATCCAAAGTTAATATATACACATTAATATTTATTGAAATCGGTTCATAATCGCGATCTATAATCTGATTAAAAGTATACATGGACAGATGGATAGACAGACTTACAAATAAACAGAACAAGGAGATGGGTAAATTGACGCATTCTCTGCCCACCAATATATATTTTATGCGGCTTAACTTCAATATTTCTGCAAACGTTATCGCAAACTCAATATACATTGAATAAGTAAAGCAAGGAGATAGTGGGAGCCAATGGAATTTGGTGGTCCTTAAAATCATCTTGTTGACAATTGTTTCCTCAATAATGGCTGTGTGATAAGTTGTGTCACCTTGTTGTAACCACCCAGAGTTTTGAAAAGAAAAGGTCTTGTAACATCTTCAAGCAACATCATGATAGCAGTGTGTATCACCCACCCGTGCAAACATCAATTACTGTGCCCATCTGAAATGCCTGTTACTTTACGACATGTCCCAAAATTTGATTAGTATTACAAGAGAGGTCCCAAAACTAGCCTCCCTTATAAAGAAGCCACAAAAAACACAGGAAAAAATTTCTTTATTTTTCACTATAATCTCCTTTAAGCTCGATACACTTTTTTCAGCGATATTCAATAGCTCTTATACCCTGTTTATAGCGAGAACAGTCAAACTTCTTAAACAACCATCGACTGCAGACTCCACCTCTTCGTTGTTGGCAAATATTTTACCACCGAGTCATTTTTTTAAATTTGGGAATGAAAAATAGTTCGGGGGAGTTAAATCTGGCGTTTAAGGTGCGTGATGAAGCATTTCGAACTTTAATTCATTCATTTTGGCCATCGCAATAATGAATGTGTGACCTAGAGCAATATCTTGATGAAACAACACTTTCTTTTTCGCCAAATGCGATCTTTTTTCATAATTTCATCACTCAAACGCTGCAATATATTAGCATAATATTCTCCATTGATGGTTTTCCCTTTCTGAAGACAATCAATAATAATAATCATATGCGCATCTTAAAAAAACAGTCGCCTTGACCTTGCGTCAGATGATACTGTCTTCGCCTTCTTTGGACACGATTCTCCCATTCCAGTCTACTGCTTTGATTGGTCATTTGCCCCAGGTGTGAAGTGGTGAACCCTTGCCCCATCCATAGTAATAAATTGCCGGAAAAATTCGGGTTTATTACGGTGAAACATCACCAACCACTCTACTGAAACATCTTTACGATGCTATTTTTGCTCTATTGAAAGCAGGCGCGGCACCCATCCTGCGCACAGTTTTCTCATCCTCAAATCTTCTGTCAATATACGATGTATAGCACTTTTTGAAATGCCTATTATTTCAGCACCTTTAGCCGAGGATTATCCAATACAATTTTGTGGATTTTCTTAACCGTGCCTGACCTGGATACCTCAATTGGTCGACCACTACGATGTTCGTCTTGGCAGCTCGTAAGGTCTCGTTTAAACTGTTATACCCAATATTTTGTAGTCGTAAACGAAGGAGCGGACTCCCTCCGAGTAGAGTCTAGAATCTATTGGTTGGACTGAGATCTTTTAAATGGAAATATTGAATTACATAACGGTGATCAATGTTTTCCATATTTACAAATTCACCGAGATCCTTTACTTTTGATGGTTCAAATAAAAATACTAAACAACGTGGCGCCTTGAAACTTAAAACATATATTTTATAAGGTTGCCATTTTTCAGCAAAATAATTTTTTTCAAACAACTGGGACCATCTATACGTCAAGTCGACTAGTTTTGGAAAACGTATTTTACCGGTCGACGTAAAAAGTTTTTTCGGTCAATCCGTTTATAAGACCTGTTTGTGAATAAATAAAAATCAATTTAATAAAAAATAAGTGATTGATATGAAAACTAAATATCTTGAAATGCACTTCCTTAGAACAAATGGACAAATGTCCAAAGAAAACACTTTGCATAAAGAAAATTGTCAACAAAAATTTATTTTCTGTGGAAAATAAGAGGAATAATTAAACATTTACTATCGTTAATCAGATGTAAATCTGGCTAATTGGAATGAAAGTTATCCCTCCATATATACGAACACATGATGTTTAAGAAATGGCTATATAATCATTGAGGAAAATCCGCGGTAATCGATGCGGGTTTGAAGTTCGTTTTCAACTCCTTCATATACAACATTAATGCCTTATAATATCTTACATTGTGAGAAAAATTATTCGGGTACACGTATTTAAGTTATGAATGTGATGCGAAAATTTTGGTGCTGTTTAATAATGTCACACGATCTAAATTTTGTACATGCGAAAATTTCAAACAAAAAACATTTAATGAAACGAAATGACCGCAATATAAATAACAATGACTCTCACAATTAATAACAAAAACCGCAACGAAATACACAACTCGAAGAAATCATGGTTTTATGCAATTATTATTACTTGTAGTGATTAACCTGCGTTAAAAGTAGTCGGTTACTTTCTATCTTCATGACTTAGTAAGTATCTGGACACATAAGAAGTAAATGAAGGTTTGCAAATTAACGATGATACAATTTAAACATATTTTGTTGAGTAATTAATTACAATGTAAAGCATAAAATTTGTAATTCAAGTAAATATCCACTAATACTTAACTGTGAATGTGAAGTGGCCATAATTAAGTAATATTTCCATCATTACAAACGTGAATTCCCATTTTCAACGCAGCTTATGTGAGTGTGTGTGTGTGTGTGTGTGTATGTGTCTGTTGGACATGTACAGGATGGCGCACCACCTTGTATTACATTTCATTTATATATTTTTTATTGTATAGAAAACTTAATTTACTTCATATAATCAGTTGGTTTTAAAGTTGATAGAACGTAAATGACCTCGATGCTCATTCACCCACATGTGACATCTGTATTTTTGTATGTAAAATGGTATTTTATATGTAAAATTAATACTTTTTCCTATCAATGCAGTCACTTCATCTGGCTATGTGTACAATTGCTCTGTCTTTCTGGAGCCAAATACTGTTGAAACCGATACGTCTTCGGCGCAATTCTGGGTAAAACAACAAACTCTTGCAAGATCTTTAAATAACGATCCCCATTGACAGCTCATAGTTGGCAGAAGCACAATTCGTGCTCCATCCTGTATTTTTATATATAAAATGGCCTAAATTCACACTTTTTCCTCGGATCGTTAAATTAGTTCAGTACATATTTTATCCTATCGGTACGACCGCACTACTTAGCAAATTTATCAAGCATGCGATTATGAGTCCGAGCCACAATGCAAACATTTTATATTTACTGAAGCAAGGGTCACCCTATCGGGCTGGCGATGTTTTGAGAATTATATCAGTGTAGAAATATCAGTTAACTGATTTGACTTAGGTGTACCTTCGCCCAATATCGTTGATGCAAAAGTGGAAAAGGTGCCTGAAGTAATCGCTTCTTCTTATCGAATGGCTATGGCTATCCAATTTTCGGAAATTCAGAACTTTTTCTCCCTATCTCCTAACTTGTGTATTGCAACAATTCACGTTTTTGTAATGCATTTATTTAATTTATTTATACTTCTTAACAAAATATGAAAAAACAGCCAATTAATCACATCCATCTGGCAACTTCCATACAAAATGGCCTATCTAACTCAAAAATTCGCATGTGTATATCTTTTATTCGGTTACATTAAATTCCGTCCAATTTGGTACACGTTAAGCTTTTGCTAAAGTAATGTCAGAGAATGAAAATGGGTTGTGTCTTGTACCTCTTATACTAATTGTCCAATTTTCCAAAATTCAATCTTTACATTGTATTTTTTTATTAATAGGCTATAAAGCATACTTTTTGTTCATTGCATTTACAATGGTTGGTAAAATCTAAGTAGAGTCTTTCAAGTAACCATGACCACCCTGATACCTCTCATACAAATAGGCGATTTAATCCATGTATTCTCGGATTCATCTCTTTCAAGCACTTTCATTGAGGTCAGACAAAATTGGCAAGCATATGTGCTTGGTAATATAAGTTCTGAAATCGAAAACAGGGGGCATCGCTACAGCCCTTCTGGTACTTCTCATAAAAATTGAGAGAATTGTCGCAATAATAAAAAAATCCCGTCACAGTCCCTAATCCGTAAACTGCAATCACTTAAATTTCTACCAATTGCATTTTATTATAATGTTTCGTACAATTTGATAAAATCAAGCTGGTAACCATGCCCTTTCTGGTAACTCCCATGCAAATTGTCAAATTTAACCCATATATTCGTAGGTTCACATCTATCACTCAAACGCACAAAGTTCGACGTAATGTAGTCCGCATCTGGCACTTTATAAATTGGTCAATTTAGCAAAAATTAGTGATCTATATATATTTTAAAGGAATGGATTTCCAAAGTTTATAATTTTGCATCTTTTATTTAATTTTAGTACCGAAGTTGTTTTTATAAGAACCTTGAGGCGTAGTACATCACGCCAGTTCTGGCAACACACACACTTTGAACTAAAGGTTTGTACGATGTTGACTTTTTGCGGTGAAACTCCATATACAAAATTTCAATCGGAAAATATTATAATTTTCTCAGGCACCTTAACGAAAGCTCAATTTCGTTTCGATTGCGCTTTTGAAGTATATTAGAAAACATTCCGAATCATATTTATATGATAAATTGATCCGCTTTTTTGGTTAGAAACATACGTTGATTTTGATTCGAGAACATTATACGAAAATATAGTTTTATGCGGTATCGTTTCTTATTTTGAACGAGAACTGAAACCATATGTAGTTTTGTTTCTTGGCAGAAGAAAAGGCCTTGCGCCAAAATGCAAAAAGTAAAAATGCTTCAAATAATTTATTTTCTGATTTCTCAGAAATTTCTGGAGCTACTCAAGAATTTTGTCTGGTTTTTTTAATTGAAAATTTTTATATGAAATGCAAACAAAACGTTTCATAAATTGAATCGGCACCAATTGTTTCTATTATCGTTTTGGATATACATAAGAACTAAAATCAAAATTGTTTATAGTTTCGTCTTGAATGCATGACACAGAAAGAAAATTCAATTCAACAATTTTGATTCGATTGTAGGTATCTAAATAAAAATTGTGTATATTTTTGATATAAATTTCAAAAACTGAAAAAATCTAAACTATTTTCGGATTTAATTGCATGCCGGTGACGGTCCGTGGTTTTTCCCTGAAATTTTTTCTAAAGCAAGAGAGCCTATATTTTTGTTGATCTGAAATCTGAAGAATTTAAATTTTAACGTCATAGTATGTTCGATAATACATTTTTATATTTCGATTATTATTTTATATAATCGAATCTATTTTATACCGGGTTATAAATTTCTCGGGTTTGAAAGTCATGTTAAATAAAACAAATATAAATCTATGATTTCTAAGAAATTTTTATTTCATTATAATCCTTAGACCTTGCCATTATGTACGAAATACAATATCATTTAGATGACCGTCTCTAAATTGATTGCAGCAGTGGATGCTTTTGAGGTAGTTCTTGACCACTTTTTCGTACATTTTGGGCGGTATCTTGGCGTTGGTTTCAAACACTGCAACATTTGCGGATTATTAGCGAAAATACGGTCTTTTGCGGAGCCCCACAAAAAATGTCCGTCGGCGTCCAATCGCATGATTTTGGTGGCCAATTGACGTCGCCAAAACGTAAAATTACGCTTTCTGGAAACTTATCATGCAATAAAGCCAAAATTGGTCATGTTGTGTGGCTCGTAGCACCGTCCAGTTCATAATCTTCAATTGCAGGCAAAAAAAGAACTGGGTTATCATACGGACAAAGTGCTCTGAATAGAAATTCGGATTATCCGCCACACGTTCACTAACAGAAGCGATATTTTCATCAGTGCGTACATTGCGATGATGCACAGGACTGACCACAGTCTTCAAATTCTACCGGTCTTCAAATTTCTTTATAATCTTGCCGATTCCGTCCTCTTGGATTATGATGACCTTGATCACGCCGTAGTGCCCACGTTTGAATCATCTCTTTTGAAGTAAGTTTTGATTATTTTTACGCGTTCTTCGGTTGCTAATTGATCCATATGCGTAAATGACAAACATTTTACTAAATAAATAACATTTCATAAGTCAGATATATAACAGCTGACAGCCTTGCCAGACCGGCGGTTTTGAAATCACTAAATTGTTATATGACATTATCGACCATGTTATGACGTAGAAATGTTAGCTCACGCCTAATTTTTTTTTACGAGGAAATAATGTTTCGTGGAACTTTTTCCTCTCGCAGCTAGGTTAAGATGAAAAGATGTAGGGAGATAGTACAGCCAACTCAGTTTATCTGATTGATATGCCCCTTATTTCTATTAACTTAAAAGTAGTAATCATCCACTCGCATGAACTGATATTTTAATATTATCAAATACTATAATAATTTGGAATGTATCGTGTAAATTTAGTTGTAATCAATCGCTGTAACTTGGCCTGAGAGATGCGGCAATTGTGTGTAGACCACTACCAATTATATGATCATATCCTTACACACCTCATACATGATAAAGTTCACACTCCTTGTTGGATCAATCTTTAGGTGGTTCAAAATGTCAATTACATGCATTAAGAGAGCATACATGGACGCATTTAAGCTCAGTTTTCCACAATCAATTGAAGATTCGCTGCTTAGAAGTTTCCAAAAAAAAAAAAAACAAACCTGTTTGATCACAGCTTTAAATTCAGTTTGTTCCCCCATTTTTTATAGTAACATGAAAAAAAAATTGTTTGGAAACTTGTCAGAGGCAAGTTGAATATCGTAAATGGCTATCAAAAAGGTGGTATTATTTCATTAGCATCTCCATCTGTTTTCTCAACCTAAAGTTGTTTCTCATATCGTATATCCTCTTGGTTTATCCTCCGCAATAATCACTGCTTTCCATAGTTTTTTCAAATTACCGCTTTGCTCTTTGATCGATCACATTTATTCAGGGTGGTTCGCACATATAATTTACTGTAAAATATTTACATTTTTTTATGCAATTTCTTTGTTCGTTATTTTTTTTTTTTTTACATACCACTAAAAGCACACAAAATACCTAAAGAAGATGGTCATGATTAAAGAGTTTCTGCCGTTGGAAACTTGTGCTTGAGATGCCGAAGTCGATGATGTCAAAACCGCAACTAATGATAATTACGATGATGAAGTTTGTTTAATTTCACTTTATGTTTTCTTTTTTAATGTTTACGTAACACTTGGAAACTGTGTGTTTTCAAGAGTGTCATTGGCTTTGTGTCAATATTGACAATAATTCCACAACTTTAAATTAAACATAAATCTTTGGGCAAGCACACCAACTTTGCGATGATCTTACTTTATGAGCTGTGGCGGCGTGCCTGCGAATTTTGTTAACGTTTATAAATAAAACTGTCTACATGCAAAAGCGAAATTTAAATAAAAATGTACTCGTATTTTTGTTTGTTTTGAGCAAAGTGTAGCAAAAATAAAATTAAAAGTAATGGCCAAAAGAAAGACAATTAGGTAAAGCCATGAAATGTGAAGAAAAATATTTAGATGAACAATGGGCATGAGTAAGCGAATTTGTACATCCGTCCATCCGCAAGGGATACACGGCCGAGTGCATACGTTTACACACATGCTTGTAAATAAGTCTACCTTAGTTTATATATTTAATTTGACCGGCAATCTTTAAGATTTAAAATGTGAAATTGTATTTCTCCCGTTCAAATTTACTACATAAACAGTGTAAGAATTGCAATATATTTATAACTTTTCAAAAACTTTTTTTTTCTTCATACAGTTATGATTAACATTTATAATGTCCCTGCGCCTTATAGCCTATAATATAGACAAGTTCGCAAAATTAATAATATTCAAGTTAACATTTAAAAATCCGAAGAAGAAATATACCAATTACTGACATAATAGTATTAATAATAAAAAAATATATATATGTATACATATATATGTAATTTTGAATAAATTAGAAATCATAATATAATATTTTACAGAACAAAATAAATTATAGAAGTGTTTCAGTTCTTTCAAGTAAATATAATTTAATTTTCAATTTAAATTCTGATATTCTGGAAATTTGCCTAAGATCATGTGGTAATTCATTAAATACATGAGGCCCAGCGTAGCCTACTTTTTGCTTTGCCAGCTCAAGTCTACATCTTGAAGGTGCTAAGTTTAGACGCTGACGTGTGGTCAAAATGTTGATTAAACCTCATAAATGCGTTACCAAATTGACCCTCAGATTTCAACACAAACAAACAAAGGTTTTGCTTTTATATTCCTTTTACGGAAAGATCACTTTTAACATAATTCTTAAACAAATTAAAGGTAGGAAACTTTATTGGCAAGTTGTAAACAAGTTTTAATGCTTTATTTATTAAAGCATAATATAATCGAAGTTTGGTTTCTGTTTCACAATTTATATTTAAACTTCCTTAGAATTCCAGTCGCTGACGAAATTTTTGTTTTCAGCATTTCAATGTGCATGTCGCAGGAAAGGGTGTAAGAAAATTGAATGCCAAGATACTTAACAAACTTTGATTCAGTTACAGTTTCGCCATTTATACAAACTGACATCTCTGGTTTTTTTTTTTATTAAATATGGTCGGAATCGCACAAACGTTCTTACTAGCATTTATGTATAATTTGCTAAGTCGAACATATTCAAATAGAATTGAGGCATCATATTCAATCTGCGTTTTCAACACTACCGGATGTTTATAGTTGTATAAAAGGCATATGTCATCAGCAAATATGAACATCTTTCCATAAATATTTATATTTGTCAAATCAATAATATATATTTGAAAAAGCAACGGACCAAGTACACTTACCTGTAGGACGCCACACTTTACTGGTTTAAAATTACTTGTATTTTGTCCAATTCTACTATTTTTTAAGAAATCTTCCAGAAGTTGTATTGTTGACTCTTGTATGCCAATGAATCTAAATTTTTTAATTAAGATTGATCAACTAGGTCAAAGGCTTTCTTTAAGTCGAAAAAAATTCCTGCTACTTCACTAAATCCTCTATCAAGTCCATCGCATATCTCATTAACCACACTAACTACTGCCACTTCCGTTCCATAACCTTTTCAAAAACCAAATTGCCTATGAAATATTATATCATGTTGTTTCCAGATAGTTAGATAACTGATTAAATATGAGTTTCTCAAATATTTTACTTATATTTGACAACAAAGAGATGGGCCTATACATATTAACATTTCTGCCATCAGTAGTCTTTGGTATAGGTATAATCTTGTGGATTTTTAAAATATCAGGAAAGCTTGAAGTTTCAACCATACTGTTAAATATTCTGGTCAATATCATCGATATAATATTTTTTCTTGTCAACAGCACTTTAATCGATATTCCATCATGTCCAGATCCTTTACATTTTGGCAAGTTACTCAGAATTGAATCGACAGTAGTAGTATTCACTTTAAGAAGACTGAAAGTCGAACCACTGTATGACAATGTTCGCAAGTTATTTATGTCGTCATCAACATTTACAACAATGGTATTACACAGACTTTGTAGAGTTTTATAAAAAAAGTTATTATAAGCTACTGCCTTTTCCTACTCCGACAATAGCCGTTTGCCATTTTCATCTGCCAGCTGACAACATTTAACAGGTTTCCTTTTTAACTCCTTATTTAAAAATCGCCAAACTTTCTTCGTGTCACCATTACAGGACAATATATATTTCTTGTAATACGAATTGATCAAGTAACTTTTAGAATATTTTATAATTTTGCTGATTCGTTTAATTTGACTTATCAAGATCCCATCGTTTTCATGTCTTCTCCTTCTTTTTAATAAATTGTTTTTAAAATTGATTAGATTAAGCAAACCTCTAGTCATCCAGGGTGTTAGATCATAATTAATGTCGTTATTTAATTTTTTTGTTTTATTTTGTATCTCGAATACTGAATATTTGTTTAGAAAAAAAGTCAATCTGTGTGAAATTTGTTTTAGAGAGCTAATTAATATGGATTGTAGCAAGAAGAAATCCATTATTTTTTGCATGACAATGAAGGCCTTACTTAGCATAATTGGAGTGATTCAATTTAGATCAAATATGCAACGTTTTAATTGATAACTTGTTGTCATTTTGAAGGTAACTCCGTTATATCTCTTTCATTGAGGCTGTCATCTGGAATGGCAAAAATCTGGCACAACCAATTTTCACAAGCTTCTCTTGCAGCGAATTTTTCACTAGCAAATCACTTCGTCCTAGGTTCAGATTACATTATAAGGGGATGCATAAAAACCTCCCAAACAGACTTCCGAAGCTTCTGGCAAGTTACTATCGATATGTGTGCCCTGGCGTTGCCCTAATGTAACACAATTCTTCTCCTATAAACCAAACTACAGTACGGTTCCTAGTTACGAGTTTTGCCATAGGTTAGCAGCTCATAATAAATGATTCCCCTCGAATCCTACCAAACACACATTGCACCCGTTTTGAAAGTCAGTTCTGGATTGACTTCCGTTTAAGCCGGCTAACCGCTATTCTACCATACCTGATTTCACTTGAGGTTATCGTAAGTGATTCATATTTCATCAACAATCACCATTTCATCAACAGTCACCATCACTTCGAAAATGTGTGGATTTTGTAGCGATTCTGCAGTGATTCGCAGATGAAAATTCGGTCTATGAGGTATTAGATATTTTTGTGTTTACTAGTGTTTCATCCATACATCGATCCTCTTTTTCTATTCAGCATTATTCAAGTAATTCCAAATGGTTTGTTGTGAAATATTTAGCTTCTGGGTATTCCATACAGTGCTAACAGAACGGTCGGACTTGGCGATTTTCATTACTCTGTGGACGTTTTGACAATTGACAGAGCGTAGTATATCTTTGAAATCAAAATTGCGGGAACGCAGTCGATGAAACCAAATTTACGTGTGATTGACTGTTACGGTATCAGGACCATAAACCCTATTCACATTTTCAGCCTCCTGCTTTGCGTTCTCGCCTTTATCGAAGAAAAATTCCAAAATATGACATATTTTCGTTTTGCTGGTGTTCACTTTTGGCAAAGCCTTTGAGAAGGATATCCGCTCATATAAGGCGTTTAAAAATTGTTGCATTTTCGCAAAATTTGGATCATTTATCTTGAAAGTGGATTTAGTTCATTTAACTCCTGTACAGAAATTTCAGTCATGGCAACTGACTTACCAATATTTCTGTGTTCATGCGAAGGTGTGACAGGTGTCACAAGAGGCAAGGACAAAACTGCAAGGTCCTTATAAAAAAAAAATATTGTAAATAAAGCCAGTAAAACAAGCTAAATTATAACTTTCGGAAGTAATCCTCTCCAAAATTATAGAGGAAGAAAAAGTTTTGTTAAGCCAGCCAATTTGTAAGTGTGATTTCTTAAGGAGCGAGGCAATGTTGTCCTTTTTCATTCGTAGAACTAAGTTTACTAAATGCCTGATTCGTGCTATATTATAATAAATTTAGTAAAATTGAATAAAGTTTATGAACATAGAAATATATGAGTTATACAGGGTGTCCGTCGGGAAGGTGCACTACTTTGTTTGTTTATAATTTTTTGATTAAATGAAAGAGAATTGTTGATCTTATATTGATAAATATTTTATTTAATGTAGGCAATTATGTATGGAATATAATATCAGGGAAATGTCCGCCTCTGTTAGCCTCACAAATGCGTATTTCATTAATTTTATCACGAATATTTTGTATTTTTCCTCAAGCGTTTCTGGTTTGTTTGCATAACCTTGCTTTTCAGATATCCCCATCAAAAAGAAGTCCGGAGCACTCAAATCAGGCGACCGCGGAGGACAATCAACATCACCATTTCTTGAAATAACTTGTAGTGGAAAGAGGTCTCGCAGTAATTCCATTGTAATACTGGCTGTATGCGATGGGGCACCGTCTTGTTGATACCACATGCTAATCAAGCCCAAACAATGCATTTGTGGCGTTAAAAAATTGTCAATCATATCAAGATATCGCTCCCCATTGACAGTTACCATTACGTCGTTTTCAGTTTCAAAGAAGTGAAGTCTAATGATTCCTCCTGACCAAATTGCACACCAGACAGTCACTTTTAACGGATGCAAAGGTGACTGATGAATAATTTCAGGGTTTTCCATTGCCCAGAACCGACTATTCTGTTTATTCACATATCCATTCAAATGAAAATGTGTCTCGTCATTCATTACGATTTTTTCATGAAAATCGGGGTTGTTATAGGCGAGCTGTAACATCCTATTGGCATATGTACGGCTGCCTAAATGATCTTGTGGAAGAAGCTCTTGTGTCATCTGAACCTTAAACGGAAACAAATGCAAATCCTTGTGCAAAATTGTGGCCAAAGTTGTTCTTTGAGGACTATCACTACACGATAAATAGTGCGTCTTGTTGGCACGTTGTTTCTCTCAAAAATTTCACGTAACTTTCCAATCGTTACAGTAATCGATGATTGGTGTTGATAAAATGTTTTAACGATTAAAACACGTTGCTTTATCGAATATTTTTCCATAATAAATTTGCCACGTCTCTACTTTCCGACTGCCAAATATGAACTGTCAACACCAATGTTTGCCAAAATGACAGCAGAACGAAGTACTATACCTTCGCGACAGACACCCTGTATAACGAAATTGGTGCTGGCGGTGTCCCAAGGTCAACCCTCGCCCCGGGGGATAATTATTTAAAAATATAATACATTATTTGATATTTATTAATTACCAAATGAACTCGCGATGAAGAGCGAGTAGCAACTAGAATGGCTGTTTTCTCCTGTGCTGAAACAAAAATTGAATCATATATGTATAAAGATGAACATCATAACAGCCGAGTTATATTGGCTCATAAGTTAAAGCTCACGCTAAGGATTTCATGGAAATCTGAAGACTACTGTTGCTATAACATCCACTGCAGTCGTTTCCGAAAAATGAAATTATATAAAATACGACATTATGCAAAGAAAAAACTTTCCCCAGCAGTGGTAAAAACAATTTTAGTGTTTGATAATGAGGCGAAATTCAGAATTGTTAATTTTTTCAAATTCTTGCAAAATGGTTACAATAACCGGCACTGAATAGCAAAAGTTACCGTCAGATTTCCCATAATAGTATTAGGGAAAACATTTAAGTAATACCAGCACAAATTCCATGTTTGAAAACGTTCATGCCTATCGGGTACTTACCTTTCCTAAATTTCTATTGATGGACATACAGGGAGAATATTTGTAAGTAATTTCGTCTGACTGAAATTTCTACATGTCTTAAAGTATTACTAAAGTATTGCTATCTCTGGTCAAAAACATTCACTGGTGTTAATAACTTGTCGTCAATAATTCTTGACTAAATGTGATAATAATTCTCTAGTTAACCATTTAAGACACAAAGATTCAAATCTTTACCCAAAATAACAAATGTTTGCCGCAAGCGCTCTACTATCAAACTGCCACTTCCATGTTCTAAATATACCTATAATATAAATGTTTGCTCTGGTTCACAAGGTTTATGATTCACTTCATAGCAATTAAAAAATTACATTTTAAAGTTAGGTATAATTTTAATACTCACAAAGGTCGTAACATAAAAAAGTGAGCCCCATGCAAACTCCTCTTTCAGATAACCTGCTGCTCACCTTCTGAAGGCCATAGTTAACTATTTTAGTTTTAATTTTTTGTCAAATACTTAAAGTTACGTTTATCTCAAGTTAATTAAATTTATTAAACAAAACATGTTTTATCCAATTTCACACCCCCAAAAAGTCACCGGCTGAAAACCAAAACATCTATTACGAGCTTTGAAATTGTTACTGGCGTCTTGGCGAATTAAACAATTTTCAGGTTGAGGTACCAAGACAATGAATATAGTTGTCAAAGCATAGCAAACCAACTATCTTCATGTCACAGTTTCTGTTAAAACAGATGTTCAGATTGTAAGACGGCATTTCAACAATCTTAAATCACAAAATTATAGTACCTAGCGTTGCAAAATGAATCGTGTAGTTTATAATACTTACAGAAACTCATGTGAGCCCATGGTGTTTTTTGTATATTAGGTTTAAGTTAAGTTTTTTTAGGGTGTGAAAACCAGTGATTTCCTAATAATTAGCATCGTTCGAAGGAAGAAAAGTTCAAGCAATGGATGCATTTCCTAAATGGCTTCAAATATTCTAAACCAGACATCTCCCAAAGAAAGCAAGGAGGTCATTTGATATAGCAAGAAAAATTCAATACCCGGAGTGGGCAAAAAACATCTTTTGATCAAATACGTTTCATAGCTTTTTAAGTTGATTGAACTATGTCGCTACGTCTTCATGTCGCTGGAAAAACAACGATGAAACTTCCTATAATTAGCCACAGCCTGGTAATTCCGATTAACTACGTCCTTTCTGTCATATCTTATAGAAGTAACACATCTAAATCATTTGTTTGAACATCCATCTCAGTAATTGGACTAGCAAATTGCACTAACTTTATGCAGGTTAGGCATTGGCAAAAATTAAAATAGATCGCATTGCCATTGGTATGACCAGGTGTATGCGTAATTTTGTATGGGAGATATCAGCAACGGTGGTGTGACCAAATCGATTTTTACTGCACAATTTTACAGGAAAATAAAATAGAACTTCGTAAAATCGGTTAGTTTGTATGGCAGGCTGTTCATTTTTCTTATATTTTACCAAAAATTACAAAGCACCCCAACAGCATAAATCCAGGTCGCTACAGCATAAGAATTAGGAGTTGCAGGGATCAAAAATGAATTTCTGAAAATCGAAACAATATTGTGACAATGGAGAATAAAAATGCTGTGTTTTTTTCAAGCCTAGTGATCCTTAAAGAGTACCAAATTCGATTGAATTTTGAATAGCCGGGTAGAAGACATGAACATAAGAATATGTGGATTAAATCAGCTATTTGTATGGGTGGTGCTAGAAGAGGTTCGCTTAATCGAACGATTTGTTTCCCGATAAAAACAATGGACGCCGCAGTCAACGAATTAGGGTTCACATGAAAAAACATTAAATATCTGCATATCAGTAAATTTGCATGGCTGGTACTAAAAGGTGTCCCAACAAGAACGTAAAATTTAAATTTGGCACCGTTCGAAGTGTCATTGTTTGACATTTGAACAATTGTTATTGTTTGCTAGTAGGAGGTACGAGGTTAGCAAAAATTGAGGCTACACGAATGAACAATGCATTCTTATTGTGAAATTGTTTTACCAAAATGGTGAAAATTTTGCGGCTACAGTTCGCAAATTGCGATCAATTCGGGGTCACAATAATGTTTCAAAAAAGTCGACTGTAAAGAGATTAATGGATAAATTTGCCAAAACTGGGTCTGTTAGTGATGTAAAGGCAACAACGGGCCTTCGACCAGGTCGATCGACCGAAAATGTCGCAGCTGTACGTGATGATGTCGCTCAATCGCCCATCCACCTCAATTCAACACCGAGCTCAACAAACTGGTGTCTCCAAATCCACTATGCAGCGAATTTTGACGAAAGATTTGCATCTTCATGCATACAAAGTTCATTTGACTCAGGAACTGAAACCAACTGGCCATGGACAGCGAAGGGAGTTCGTTAATTGGGTATTGGAGAGACAACATGAAAATGCTGATTTTGCCGATAAAATCATTTTCAGTGACGAGGCCCATTTCCATCTTGATGGCTTCGTCAATAGACAGAATTGTCGCATGGTCGTGATTCACGAGAAGCAAATGTATCCTCAACGTGTCACTGTGTGGTGTGGATTTTGGGCTGGAGGAATCATTGAACCTTTTTTTCATGAAAATGAGGCATGTCAAGCGCAAACAGTCAATGGTGTTCGGTATCGTGAAATGATAACCAGTTTTTTCGTGCCTAGAATTGAAGAAATGAATGTGGAGGGCATGTGGTTTCAACAAGACGCGCCACATGTCATACAGCCAGAGAAACAATTCAATTGCTGCATCAGTCATTTCCCGGTCGTGTTATTTCGCGTTTTGGAGACCAGAATTGGCCGCCTAGATCGTGTGATTTAACACCATTAGACTTTTTTCTTTGGGGTTTTTTGAAGTCGATGGTTTACGCGAATAAGCCGACGATGACTCAAGTCTTAAAAGAGGAAATTGGACGTTGCATTAATGAAATACCGCAGAATTTATGCAAAACCGTCATTGAAAATTTCATTAAAATATCGCGTGTGTGCCAGCAAAGCTACGGTGGCCATCTGCCCTATCTGTTGTTCCATACATAACCTCATTCTGTCTACTTTACGATATAATAAAGTTTCACGATTTTTTTGTTTAATATCTGTGTTATATTTAAAATTTAAATCTTGCGTTCTTGTTGGGACACCCTTTAGAAAAGGTAGCCCGATGTAATCCATTTACGATCCTCGACTGCGATCTGGTATAATGTTAGGCTGTTCCGAGTCTCAAGAAGTTTTATTTATATTTACGACAGTCGATCCATCTGCTAGCCAGCCTACCAGACAAACGGACGTTGTTCAATCGACTTAAAATTAAATGAAACGGTTTTGATTAAATACTAATTAAGCACATTCGATATATGAAAGCTGACAGTATTGATGCACCGTTTTGTTAGTAAAAGGCATATTTAAAGAATGCAATGGGTGAGGAGAATTGGGACCCCTGTTATTAGTTAATAACAATAA
This sequence comes from Philornis downsi, assembly GCA_019455685.1. Lineage (NCBI taxonomy): Eukaryota > Metazoa > Arthropoda > Insecta > Diptera > Muscidae > Philornis > Philornis downsi. The sequence continues at coordinate 5,430,912 of JAHXMU010000118.1, read as the reverse complement.
AATTATAGACAGCTGGCCAAAATGCAAACCAGTTTGCTGCAATATTTGCAGGGATAGGGTTGCTTAAACATCACTTTTAATTTTATATTATTAATCAGCACTAGACGATCATATCATATCTATTTATTATAATTTGGAGAAGACGTATTCTACGAGTGGTACATTTATATTGAATGTTCTCTTATCGGAAGCCAACATATCAATATGTCTTTCTAAGAAGCCTTGTTCAATAATAGAAATTATATATTTTATATTTTGAGTTTCTCTCAATGTCTATTTGATAGTTGTCTTACTCTGCTGCAAAACAAAAAATGACATTTGCTGTATGTGAAGGCGAAGCTTCCAATGATGAGCTTCCAATGATGAGTGCTTGAAGTAGTAAATACTCAAATTCGAGTAATTTACTTCCACCTGTTGCCAGTATACATATCTAACACTTTACATAACACATATATTGAGAAGTGGCGTCATCTAAAATATTGATATCTTGCCAAAAAGTAAATACCATAATTTTTATTTACCTATTCGCACTGTGTCCAATGAATAAACAGGTTAAATCCTAAACAATGCATTCCATTGATACTGCACTGAGGTTTGTTTCTTAAGTCTTTTGTTTTCACAAAGGAATTTTGGACAATAAAACATTTGGGGGCATCGGACAAATTTCACACGCACATAAATACTTTGTTGATTGTTGAATAATATATCTAAGTCAAAAAAGTAAAGAGTGGCGCATAAGTAACGTTAAAGGCAACTACATATATATTGAATGCGTTCTTGTGCATCATTTGGTCTTAACTCGTGAACCAATTGCATCTTATATGGGAAAAGATGTAACATATTTACATATAAAATCCTTTGCAAAGACCGCCTAGATATCTCTAACTGCTGAGAATGTCGCCTGGTGCAAGTTACGTAGTTTTCCTTAATGCTTGCTTGCACTCGAGCAATGGTCACTTCATTTCGAACTGCACGAGGTCTTCCTTTTCGCGGAAAATTATAGACAGCCTTTTGTTGCCCAAAAGGCTGAACCAATCGGTAAATTGTTAGAGCACTAAGAGCAGTTCGAACATGAAAGAAACTTCGATATGATCTGAATAATCGAATGTAAATCAAATGTAATCAGAGTACAATTGAACAACTTTGATTCCTTGTTCCGTGCTTAGCCTTTCCATCATAAATTTCAAAAGTATTTTTTTGTTAATTCTGTAAAGAGACGAAAAAAATGACTTAAACATAAAATGTATTCACTGATCAAATCTTAGCGTTACTTATGCGCCTTCCTATAGTGATAAACTTTGTATATTTCTATGTATGAATGTGATACACAGAATTTCATTTTTTACATATTTGTAAATACTTGCAATGATAAAATCTTCATAGGCTTACATGTGCTGAGAGTTCATATTCATGGGGATTTTGAAGATGAAATCTACAAGATTTCCACAAAAAGCAAAGCTGTCAATACTGCTATTTTCGTATAGTTTTTCCGTTTTTCTGTTGAGACAAAGTGCTGCTGAGCATGTGAAATATTACCACGAGCTACATGACGAATAAAGTATTACCTCATAAATAATCCATCATATTATAACTGGTAACAAATTTTGTTTTTTTTTTTTTTTTTTTTTGTTTTTATAATAATACCCAACAATTTTACATCATAGTAATAAAACACTGCCACAACAACTACAGAGGCGGCAATAAAAAGCTTAATCAGAAAAACATCTACCATCCTCATCTGCTGCAGCAACCAGCAACTTCTTGTCGGTTTTAAAGTTTATGAAATTCAGCAACTTCAACATCAGCGACCACAAATCGAAAAGAAGAAGAAGCCGGATTTATTGCAAGTTTTTTTGTTTTTTTTTTTTTTTTGTCGATGGCAGATGCTATTTTTTCTCTGTCTTTGCTTGTTTCAAGTGCTTGCCTGCAAGGTATTCATATTGTCTACCAAAGTGAAACTTCAATTTCCATAGTCATGTAATGCCATTGACATTGCATCTGTGTATCAATGAAGATAAAACTCTGCTCACGATGTTAGGGCCCCGTGTGTAATCAGTAGAAATCTGTGGTATGTTGTATGTACGAGTACACACTCCATGCACACAATGGACCTGGGGACCACTTTTGTCGTTTTCTCTCACAACTCCATTTTCATGGTTGGTTTTCCCACCCAACTATTACGACATCATTTACATAAGTATTGGTAAACGGGGGAGGTAGAATTCACATTGCCCAAAGTAGTATTGACTCTGAAACATTGTAGTCGACCTTTAAATATTTGGTCGTTATGGATTCTGTAGGCATCTCCTGCACATAAACGTACGTATGTACATCTTAGCTATTGGTGATTGTTATTGCACTCGTCATTGATCATTGATATGCATATGAAAGTGAGTACAAGGCCAGCATCATTCCCGTCTTAGTATGCCATCGGTTCAGACAATAGTAAAAAGGGTGCACTGCTGATGCGCACTTCATCCCACATGCATAAATTCTTACAAAACATTGGAGTATAATGTAAAAAATGTATGTCATACATTTGCCTTTGTGAATAACTTAGTAGTAATGAAAGGTTCGCTTGTTTTTTATAATTTTCCTTAATTTTCAATTTATCTAAGTCCGTTTCTTTACACGCAGTCTCAACCAGCCTGCTAAAAGCCATACTATCTTATAAAGAAATACATATAAAATATTATAGGTAGATTGAAAATTTATTGCAAGACTTACATTATCAAAGTAATTCAATCAATGAACAAACAAAATTAGTTCACAGAAATTTTTCACAAAAACAACAAATGAAGCTCGTTATAACATCTACGGGTGATTGATGAATGTTGCTAGTAAGATGTTATTCAAGTATGTTGAAATAGTTTTTCGTTTCACACCAAAGAGAATTCATTTCAAACTCTGTGCGATGTCAGCCAGATCCTGTAACTTGTCAATCAGTCATCTACCTGTTGTGACAGTGTTGCAGGGAAAATTCCACAATAAGCTAATTTGAAAAAGGCTTCACAATCTCTTGTCCCCCAAGGTACCCTGACCTTAGTGCAAGTGATGATTCTTTCTTATAGATTATTGATAACAAAACCAACAAATCTAGGAGATTTATAAACATGCTTTCTAACAATTCAATTTCAACCAGCACAGAATTGACAATCAAACCGCGTTTCGGATCGCAAGGTTATGATCAAATATTGTTGTGAACTGATTTACAAGTAAAGGAGCAAAATTATAACTTGCTAATGAAGCCTACCGCTTAGAATTTATAAAGAGATCATTTCTTTTTTGTAAATCACTCTAACTATTTGCTGATGCCGCAATGTATTCCAGCCCATTCAGGCAACTAAGCTTACTGAACGTTCAATGTCTGCTACAATATGTAAAATGAATTTAATGAATATATTGAATTTAATGACATTAACTGCAATTTATGAAACCTGAATTGTATGGGCTGAGTTATGTAACTTGACTGGGAGATACCAAAAGCCTGAACTGTTTGGGTTGGGTTATGTAACTTGACTGGGAGATAGCAAAAGCTTAGTGATGATGGTGGCTACGGGGTCAATTTTTTTAAGTTTTACAAATTATTTGAAAATTATACAAACGGCAGGCATGTAAATTATTGTCAATAATAGGTAAATATCAAATTGAAATTACGGCAAATTCAACAATTTATAAGGGTGCCACCAGACAGGAATAGGAACGATAAGAACCACTTTCAATCTCTAAGTAAGATCCGCAAACTAAATATTAGTTTGCGACAAATTTTAAAAAGTTTTATAAAGCTTTACATGAATTATCGTGCCAGATACATATCAATCGTATCAAAAAGTAATGTTATATTATTAGTCAAAAATGCTTTATCTTAGTACTTTAAATGTTTCCTTATGGACGAAATATCTTTCGCTGTTCACATGAAATTTAATCTAATCGTAACCATTTCGAGAGCTGCCATTGACATAGACCAGAAAAACTTTGAATTACTTATTAGTATCTTCAAAGTTCCATCTTTCAGTCTAGCCGACTGGCTGGCTGTTAGATACGATAACTTTTGTAAACTTGGCATAACGTAATATTTTTTCAGATCGTACCCGGGTTATGCCGACACATATTTTCTGATAGCCTCCAAGCAAACTGATCAGTTTTTCGAAGTTCAGTTTATTCTTTCTAGAGTAGATTGCAGTAATCATTATTTGTAATGATCGCCAAAATTTGTTAAATGTACGTAATTCTGTGGAATGCAGCCAAATTTTGCACTTATCATGCTTGTGGCAAAATTAATTTTGAGAATGAAAATTATTGGTATCGCCGTATCCTACCAACCTTCCATACAAATGGCCCAATTTTTCGAAATTCAATCTCTGTAATTTCTATTGCACCGTAGATTTTTTTCGTTTTATTGATTTGTAATTGTAATTCATTAAAATTCGGCACACATCGTGCTTTTTTAGGTGAATCAAGTTCTGAGAATGAAAAGGAAGAGTACTGTTACAACTCTTCTCCTACACAAATTAAACGAGTTATCGAAATTTTATACTCAGTATACAATAAATAACTCACATTTTTGTCAATAGTATTGCTTTGTAACACTTGGAAAAAAAAATCTACCAGATAATCATGCCTTTTCTAATAACTTCCATACAATTTATCTAATTCAATCTATACATTCCCAGATTCATATGTTTCATTCAATGGCACTAAATTCAGTACAATGTAGGACTTCAGAATATTATAATTTTCCTTTCTTCGTTGTGTTCTAATTCAGAGCTGCAGCTTTGCACACTCCCTTCTGAATCTCTTCATACTTTTACTACTTTTACACCGCACAAGAACGTTGAGTTGAATGACGATAATTTCAATATCCGTGGTGGTTTTCGTTGTTTCCAAAATGTGTTGCTTGTTTTGCTTGCCTTTTAAGAATGCTCCTTAGTTGTTGACTATTTATTGCGTAGTAAAAGATTCTCAAACTGGAGCAAACTATTATGTAAGGGCGATTATGGAAGAGATATTGCTTAAATACCTTCGAGGCCATCTTAGGTCAATCTGAGACCACCTACTGAACCTTATTATAACCGCGTCATAATTTCGTGTTTCAAATAGTTCAATACATGGGCGGACAGAAAAGCAGACATGCAGTTATGTGAGTACTAATAGAGACGCTGATGTGCAAGATCAAAATTAGGTACGAAAGAATGTAGAATGAGAAAACGGCCGCTAAGTGTCAGAGATCGCATTTGGCTTATTGATTACAAAAACATTTCAAAATATGTGATTAGTCTTCCAAGATTGATGGTTTTCGGCTATGCAAAATAATAAAGAAGGCGGGTTATTTCGTTAAAAAAAAATTGGCAATAGCCTCTAAAAGATATACAAGCATTTTGTCTTTTGACACACAAAATGCTTGTAACACTACAACATTTTGTTGACAGATTAAATTTAAATTTCATAAATTTTGTTTCACCTACTCGGCACATATGACTAGATTTAAGTAATGTGGCCAAGTAGCTTGAATTTCAAAGATTTTTATGTCAAAGAAAAATGTTATGGATAAGGATCGGCATTATTTGCGATTTCCAAAATAATACCAGAGAATGGAGCAAACACATTGAAGAATCCCAAACTTATGGCTGCAGTTAAAAAGAAAAACATTTGAAGACGTTGCATCAATAATTTACAAATTATGTACCTGAAAGTCTCAAAACTTGAAGTACAGGGAAAAGAGGCAGACAAAAAAAAATTTTTTTCTGTTGGTTCCCAACACTGAAATCGAGATAACTTACATTTTTGCATCATAACATATCCGGTAATATTTTTGTAAATTTTGGAATGATATATTAGGTGCGCAACTAAGTTCTCGCTATTTGCCAACAGATGGTGCCAGCTGTAAGCACTACGTCACAAGCCAAGCTTAGACATGCGTAAACATGCCTCCTCGACACAATAGTAATTTTCTTTTGACATCATATTATTTTGGTTGTGCGAATATGTATGATTTTGTGCCAAATAATCGTCATATGCGGAAAGTATTGATTTCCTTCTTTCAACGCAAGAAAACGGCGGCTGACGACATCAAGGAATGGCTAGATTTGTGGATAGCCTTGAAAGTAGAGGGCCAAGTATTGATCCTTATGGAATAGGTTAGTTCGAATCGTCATAGTGATATTTCATAATTTGCTCAAAAAGATTTACAACAATCGGTTAAGTATGATAAAACCAATACCGTCATTTCAGTCAGGTGAACTGGATTATTTATAACTTCACTCAACGTCCTTTTTCGCTGTAAAAGTATGAAAGCAGTCAGAAGGAAGTGTGCGAAGCTGTAAACTTGACTTTGGGCAAATGCTTGATGTTTGCTAAAATATATAAAATATAAGTTTATTAAAAGGAAGGTATGAACCCAGTAATATATATGGGAATATTATGTAAGTTATATGGGAGAAAGAGTGATTATCCGGTCAATTTTTTAAATTGCAACAAGCATTATAATGCAATGTTGCAGTCGGATAGACAACATGCAAGGCATGACATGATCAGATTCATCGAATGTTCACTCGCCGTCATGGAGTATACTTTGGTAACCTTTCTGGATATAGAAGAGGCGTTTAATAACGTTTTGCCCGAGATGATAGTCACAGCACTATCAAACCTGGGGGCAGACGTCAGTATTAGGAGGCTAGTGTAGGATCTTTTTACGAAGAAACATATCAGGGCTAAATTAGGGCCGTCAAACCTGAACAGATTTGTCAGTAGGGGAGCACTCTAAGGCGGTATTCTATCACTCCTACTATGTAACCTCGCTCTGAACAGTATTCTGTTCTCTTTAGAGGAGGCTGGTGTCAAGGTTGTCGCATACGCGGATGATGTGGCGATAGCAGTTAGGGAGAAGTTTTTGGGAACACTCAGAGACATCTTTGAAAAAGCCCTTCTCACTTTAACGAAGTGGGCGGGGGAAACGGGTTTCGGAGTAAATCCAAATAAGACCTAAGTGGTTCTATTTACCACGATGTACAAGATTTTACCTGTGAATCCTATCTCCCTGGAGGCTACTGAAATTCCTTTCGCGGACTGTGCAAAATATCTTGGTGCAGTATCGGAAAAGAAGCTGAATTTCAAACTCAACATGTGCGTGCAAGAGGGCAATAGGGAAACAATCGCATTGTTCGCTGCTTGTAGTAAAATCGATAATGTTGTACAGAGTTATCATGTGGTGAAACGCTCTTGAGAAGTCCATATACTGTAAGATACTGGACAAAGTCCCAATGCTGGCTAGTCTGTGCATCAATGGTGCGCTTCGCACCACCCCGGTCGATGTAGATAATGTTGCATTTACTACCCATGGACATAATTAGTATGCAGATTGCCGCAATACCCGATGTCTCATTACTTTTATCCGTCATGACGGGACACTGCCTGATTGGAAGACATGCAATAAGACTGAAGGTTGCGATTAGTGACTTCTGCAAGAGCTGTGGGGATGAAGAGGAGGGAAGTCCATAGAACTCCTCCTTTCCAATTGTTCCATCCTGGCAAACAGGCGTTTATCAACACTGGGTTCTTATTTCTTTAGGGACCTAGGAGATCTGGACGATATAGATATTGTCCAACTTAAGAGCTTCTTGAGAAGCTCAGGATGGTTCAATGGGAGAAAGTAGGAGCATCCATATCACTAGTTTACTTGGGATATCACACAGGACTATACAGCCTCAGTGAGTCTGTCTATTCAGACTGCCACACTGACCTAACATAACCCTATCTATTATATAATACAATACAACGGACAAAAATTTATGCTGCTGCAGTTTACGAATTAGGAGTTACAAGGAAAAAAGGAGAAGCATGATAACGCAATCCACTTTCATTTTCAAATACTAACTTATTGCTTTTCGACCTTATAGCTAAGACCAAAGTGTAATTTCTGTTCTTACCAACTTAACATCTGAATAACAAATCCTTAACTTGCACCAAATTTTACAGAATTTTGCGTAACTGTGTAGAACATATGAACCTAAGAATATACGGTTTAATTCAGTCAGTTGTATGAAAGATACCAGGAGGGGCGTAGTTAGCCGATCAACTTTCACAAATTTGACCAAGATTTATAGAGCAAATTACTGGATAAAAATTCGCGTCGCTGCAGTTTACGTATTAGGATTTAAAGGGATAAAATTGAATTTCGGAAAATCACCCGGGAGAAAAAACACTGATTTAGCAATTCCTTAATGTGTTCCAAATTCGATAGAATTTAGTGTAAACGAATAGAATATAAGAACCGAGGAACGAATGGGTTAAATAGCTTATTTTTAAGGGAGAGACATTTTTTTTTTTTAGGTTTTAATAAGAATTATAGATCAACATAATAAACAAAAGTTCAGCCAGTGTACAGATTAGGAGCTACGGGGAAGACTTAATTTCGGAAAATCGCTCAATTTGTATGGGAGGTACTAAAAGAGGCGAACCGATTACGCCAATTTTTTATAAAATTTCATAAACATTTATCATATTCACCAACCAGACAGACGGATATCGGTCATTTGACTTCAAAAGTTATGAAGCATATTTGAACAACCACACAACATATTTGGTACCACCTTCATTCCTCCGGATGAAGGTATGATAATATTGGACTGAGTGCGGATTCTTGTTGAACATCTTTTATTAATAGCGGATATGAACATCCCTTTTAGCGTTAGGCAAAGTAAACTATTATTGACATAATCAACACTTTTAGACTGGTCCAAAAGGAAGAGAAATTACATTTTTGCATATTTTCTCGGATGCATCAAAAAGGGTTTTTGAATTGAAACGTAATTCCTTTCAAACAAAAACTCTAACAGGATTATTATGGAGTAGGAGGTTATATATTTTATATTCTGAATGAACATTTTCAACACTTCCGATAAATATGGTAATGCAATCGTAATAAGGGGACAAAATACCGTCAGGCTACATTCATGCTACCTCTGAAGTATTCCTGGAGAGACTCAATGCTATTGTCTACGCTAAAGGTGGTTTCATTGCAATTTAAAATGTGTTTAATATACCCTGAAGGTTTTACGTATTCAATTGCTTAGATGGCGGCAAGAATAGATATATTAATGCATAATGCGTATTCCAAGCGCTTCAGTCTTCTGTGTTCCTTATAATAGCATAATAATGTATAAGAGACAAAATATATGTCCTATACATAATAGATTAATATTATCGTTGATTGTTGTTATCACTCAATATCTAATGAAGGTTGTTTTCAGATTGCCGTTTTCACATGTTTTAAATTTATTTATAATAAATAAAATAAGCATTTTCATATCTCTATTTTATTCAAAACACATTAACCTCAAATTAGCAATTCAAAGCACTGCACATTTATATCCAAATGATAAACAACATTCAAAAATTTATGATCCGGGGGCCACCTTAAATGAACTTAGCCACGAAATCTGTCAGGGGTTTAAAGTATCAAAACTTAATTAAATGTAAACAAAATGTGTGGTCATTTTCTAGCAAATGCAAATCAAGTTCATAAAAATGCAAAATGTACATGGCCATCGACAATTTTTTTAAACATGAGATTTAGATGCCATTCATTACAATATTCACAAAAAGAATATTATAAATGAATGGGCCGTCTATACACAACTTATATGTTAAGTTTATTTATTGTCTTTCGCCTGTCCGTCCAGTCATTCAAAATATAATGTGAAATTATGATAATTTTATTGTAATGCAAATGACAGAGTTGTGATGATGATTGTAGTTTATTTCAACTGATAATGTACAAACTCTGATATTGATTTGTTAAAATTTGAAATAAAATTTAACTTCATTTTCATTTAATTTATGATGATATTAAGTATAAGCTTATGGTTAACAATGACAACGACATCAATATTCATCACAACATCATCATTAGTAGTAGATTTTAATAAAATTGTGCAATTATTAGCCGCTCGACCAAATCATATTGGTTGAAAAAAAAATACAGATAAATAATTCACTGGATATTAGGTAAACGTGGGTATCATGATATTATTTTATTTGTTCATTTTACGCAAAGTGTTAGGCTTTTTTTAACTCGCAAACCTTGCTAAACCAAGATAGTAAATTGTTGAAATTATGATATATCAGATCTGTCGTAAATACCTCACATTGTGGGTGCTAATCAAAATAAATGGGAAGAAGTAGTGAAGTGATAACACATAAAACGAATCACTCAATTAGTTCATCATGCGAACGAACAACTATAAGGTTATCCATTTAGTGGTTTCAAAAGTGCCTGTCACCTGAAGTATTTTTTATTAAATAAAAAGTTTGCATTTTCGAACAGGGGTCGTTTAAAAACCGAAGAACATGTAAAATAGTTAAAACTTACTACAAAAGTTTTTTTCCCCACACATTTTCAAAATTTACAATAAGTATTTAAATCTTAAACCTATCTTAAACTAAAGTATCCTGCCATTGCCGGATCTTGTTTTTGGTGAGCCGAACTTTGTATCACCGGACCAAGTCTTGCGTGTCCTTTCTTCTTAGCTGTATATGACCGGGAAAATGTTGAAGGTTTTGTGCGAGTGGGTTTGAGTAGGAGGACAACTTCGATACATATGACCTGCTTAATTTTTTTATTTCGTCGGAAATATAAGGGATGTTTAAATCTTTGTGTATGTTATCATTCCTAATGTACCATGGGGCACCACAAATTTGGCGCAGTATTCTTGACTGTCTTCTCTGTAGCTTATTTATGTTAGAAGCTGATGCCGTTCCCCACAACTGGATGCCGTATGTCCATATTGGCTTCAATATGGTTTTGTAGATGGTGATTTTATTTTCCAAACTGAGAGTAGACTGGGAGCCAATAAGCCAGTGGAGTTGAGCCATTTTTAATTTCAATTGTATTATTTTTGAGTCAATGTGATTTTCCAGGCGAGACGTCGGTCAAGGTGAATACCCAAATATTTGACATGGTTATGAACGAGTATGGTACTACCGTGAATAGTGAGGGCTGGACAATTGTTCTGTCTAAGAGAGAATGTAACCTGTACACTCTTAGTGGCATTTACTTTTATCTTCCACTTTTCGAGCCAAGATTCTAATGTGTGTATATGAGACTGCAGTTGTCTAGAAGCCATTAATGGGCAAGTGCTAGTGCTCATGAATGCAGTGTCATCAGCGAAAGTTGAGGTTTGAATTAGGGAATGAACAGGCATGTCAGAGGTGTAGATGGTATATAGTATAGGGCCTAGTATACTGCCCTGCGGAACTCCTGTTGAAACTTTTCTTCTACAAAAGGTCGATCCTTCAGATGGCTCTCCAGGAGCTTGTGGGTATTTGCCGGTAGAAAAGAGACTATTTTGTGAATAAGGCCTTCATGCCACACTTTATCAAAGGCTTGGGAGATGTCTATAAAGAGAGCTGAGCAATATTTCCAATCTTCGAATGTTTTTCTGATCTGGGTTACTATACGGTGTACTTGTTCTGTCGTTCCATGGCCCTTGCGAAACCCAAACTAGTGCGTGGGTATTACATGGTTTGCTTCAATATGGGGGTACAACATTTGGAGAAAGATCTTTTCAAACAGTTTAGATAAAATAGAGGGTAAACTTATGGGTCGATAGGATGTAATTTGTGACAGTTCCTTTCCAGGTTTTGGGATCATTATTATTTCAGACAGCTTCCATGATCGAGGAAAGTATCCAATTCGAAGTATAGCATTAAATATAAATAAAACTTATTTGAGGATATTGTGGGGGAGTTCTGAAATCATTTTCGCTGTTATTTTATCGTGTCCAGGAAATTTATTCACTTTCAACGAGAGAACATTTTTCTTTAAGAGAGATAGACTTATTTTCATTGGATTTGTGACCATTGGGCTAATGATCAGTGGATTCACATCGTTAGGAGTAAATACTTCTTCCAGATGATCAGCAAATTCTTTCACTTTTTCATCACTACTCCTTGCCCATCCTCCGTCTTTCATCCGTATTGGAGACTCCTGTGTTATAGGACGCTGCAGTTGCCTTGTGGCCTTGTACAGGCTAAAGTTAGTGTTTTGTGTGGCTCCTAGACGAGATAAGTAGCGGGCTTCGGATATTTCTTTTTTTTCATCCAGAGTTGACCTCAGTTTCGACTTGTACTGGTCTAGACGAGCTTTGAGGTAGGGAGATCTGTGATTTTGCCATCGTCTTCTCGCTTTCCTTTTCTCTTTGATTAGGGATTCAATATGACATGAGGAGTCATTTTTTGTTTTTGCATAGACCTTGTGCGGAGTTGCCAAGTTTACGGCAGTTGTCATTGTGGTAGTGAGGACGTTGATGGCAGACTGAATTTCATCTGGTGTTTTGAGAGAAAAGTTTTGCCACAGATGAGAGCTTATGTACATCTTGTATCTCAACCAATTTGTATGCCTGTTTGGAAAATGGTAAGAGATTTTCGGGTTCAAGGGAATGTTAAATACTGTGAGAATTGTGGGGGAGTGGTCTGATGAGAGGCCGAGGGAAGGAGTAACGATGATGTGTTCTCTTGTTATGCTCTTCATAACTGCAAAATCTATGAGATCGGGGGTTTTATTGAGATCCGTGGGCCAGTATGTTGGTTCACCTCCAGACAAAACTTTTAGGCCTGAACTCGATATAGCATTCAGCAATTGCCTGCCTCTGGGGTTGACGAGTACTACAAAAGTGGTAATTCAAACGTGATTCAACACGACCGGTTTTGGCTTTATTGCATTAACTGTTTTCATAAATCGTATCTTCACGTTTTGGCAGCGTCATTTGGCCATCAAAATCATGCGATTTGACGACGTTATACTTTTTTGTGGGGCTACTTTAAAGACCTTGTTTGTACGCATAATCCCCAAATGCTGGAGCAACCAACATTCGTTAAGTTATCGCCGAGATATCGCTCGAAATGTGCGAAAATGTGATCGAAAACTACCTCAAAAGGATCCACTGTTGCAACCAATCCTGTGGCGGTCATTTAAATGACGTTGAATTTCGTACATAATGGCAATGTCAAAGTATTATAATGAAATAAAAGTTTCATTGAAATCGTAGCTTTATGTGTGTTTTATTTAACTTTACTTTTGAAACTGATAAATGAATAACGCGCATATGGGTTAACTCAATCATTTTATAGGGGAGGTGAGAGAAGGGATGTGACAAAACCCTTCATTTTTATTCACGGCGTAAGACGTATTCCGAATTTAACTGAATTCATAAAAGATATAAATCCAAGAATATAAGTGTGGGTTAAATCGGTCATTTGCATGAGAAGTACCAAAAGATGTAACTACTTATTTGTTCGATTTGTTCCAATTTTTTCAAGTTGGTGCAGTCTAAGCATTAAGAGTTTCAGGAGAAAATTAGATTTGTGAAAATCTGGAAATGAAATGTATGAGAGGAACCAAAAGGTATAACCACTCATTCGTTCGATTTCTTCAAATTTTTCGTAGTTGCAGCAGTCTAAGAATTAAGAGTTTCAGAGGAAAATTGGATTTAAGAAAATCTGGAAATGAAAAGGAAGCTTTCTTCAGCAGTGACACCAACATTGTATTTTAAATATATTTATCGATTCCATGAAAGTAAACAAAAAATTCCAAAATACCACAAAATGTTAAATAAGACAAAAAAAAAACATGAAAAATAAGAATTATAAAGATTTTTTTTGTTTGTTCATTTTCTTTTTGTCAGCTTTACCAAAATGCATAGAACAAGAAGGAACTATTAAGGTTTTTCTTGGACGTAAATTTCATTGGAAAGTCGTTACCATTTTGCAGTTTGTGCAATAGTTCATTCATGCTATAGTCAAACTATTCGAAAATTTATAAAAACTTGTAATAGTTTTTGAAATGTACAAAAAAGAGAAGATGTATTTTAGTTGACTGTATTTTTGTGTTTGGTACAAATAAATACGACTTAGACAAATAGCAATAACAATGTTTGCAAACATTAAAATTCATCATTATTCATACAAATAAAACCATTCACTTGGTGTCGTTGCCCAAATTCACTTCATTTGGTCTAACCAAATATCCCAGAGTTCCAGAGCCTGCAACATTTCACAGAACTTAAATCGCTAGGAGGGCGGTCTCAAAACTAGCTGACCTTGCAAAGAAGACACGAAAATGTTGAAAAAAAACTTTCTTTATTTTTCAACATAATCTCCTTTTAGCTCGAAACACTTTTTTCAGCCATATTCAATAGCTTTTATACCCCGTCAAACTCCTTAAAATAACCATCAACCGTAGACTTCTTCTTCTTCATTGTTGGCAAATCAAGCCATTTTTCATTTTTGGAAATAGAAAATTGTTCGAGGGGAACTAAATCTGATGAATGAGGTGAGTGCTGAATCAATTCGAACTTTAATTCATTCATTTTGAGAACCGCAATAGTGGATGTATGAAATGGATTACTGTCTTGATGAAATAACACAACAAGATGCGGCCTTTTTTCATAATTTCATCAGCTAAATGCTGCAATAAATTAGCATAATATTCGATGTGGTTTTTTCCTTTCTGAAGATAATCAATACAACTAATCCCATATGCATCCCAAAAGGAAGACTCCATGACCTTGCCTGCAGATGGAACCAGTCCACTGTTCTGACTGTTCCTCTATTTCAGGTGTGAAGTGGTGAACCCATGTCTCGTCCATAGCTATAAATCGACGCAAAAATTTGGCTTTATTGTGATGAAACATCGTCAAAAACTCTACTGAAACATCTTCACGACGCTATTTTTGCTCTACTAAAAGCAAGCGCGGTAACCATATTGCGCACAGCTTCGTCATCTTCATGTTTTCGGTCAATATACGATTTGTAGCACTTTTTGGAATGCCTATCATTTCAGCTAGCTTACGCACCTTCAGTCGGCGATAATCCATTATCATTTTGTGGATTTTCTTACTCTTGTCTGGTGTGGACACGTATATTGACCGACTACTACGGTGTTCGACTTGGCAGGTAGTACGGCCTTGTTTAAACTCTGCTACTCAATATTTTACAGTCGTAAACGAGGAAGCATACTTCTCCAAAGTAGAATCTAAAGGGTGGCGCATAAGTAACGTTAACGGCGACTATATTGAATGCGTTCTTGTGCATCATTTGGTTTTAAGTCAAAAACAAATTGCATCTTATATGGGAAAGATGTAACATATGTAAAATTCTTTGCAAAGACCGCCAAGACATCTTCAACTGCTGAGAACTTCGCCTGGTGGAAGTTTCCGGTTTTCCTCAATACTTCCTTGCACTCGGGCAATGGTCACTTCATTTCGAACTGCATGAGGTCTTCCAGCACGCGGAAGATCACAGACAGCTCCTTGTTGCCCAAAACGCTGAATCAATTAGTAAATTGTTGGAGCGCTAGCAGTATTTCGAACATGAAAGAAATTTCGATAATCGAATGCTAACTTTCAAAGTAAAATTGAACAACTTTGGTTCTTTGTTCTGTGTTGGACCTTTCGATCATAAATTTTCCAAGTATTGTTTAGTTAATTCTGGAAAGAGACGAAAAAAAAGACAAACAAAAAATTTATTCACTGATTAAATCTTAACGTTACTTATGAGCTTCTCTATAGTTCGGCTGAATTATTGGTTGAACTGGGACCTTTCAAATGAAAATATTGAATTACATAACGTCGACCAGTTTTTTTCATGTTTACAAATTCACTGAGATCGTTTAATTTTGATGGTTCAAATAAGAAAACTAAACCATGTGGCGTCTTGAAACTTGAAACATATGTTTTATAAGGTTGCCATTTAAAAAAAAAAAAACAATTTTTTTAAACTAATGACAGAATCTATACGTCAGACCGCCTGGTTTCGGGACCGCCTTGTATTTCTTTTAACGGTTGCTAAATGATTGCGCATCCTGCACTGGACATTTTAAATCATTTTAAAATGAAAACCACAAAGTCAGATATAACAGAGTTTTCCCACGATAATTTTGGTTTTGATTAAATCATTGTTAAGGTCACAACCCCACCTGCTGGTAAATACATCGGTAGATCAAAAGATCTGATTTTGAGGTGTAACATGCGATGTAACAAGTGTTTTTGTGGTTTGGTTATGAGTGATGATGGCAATAAATTTCAAATCTTAATGATTGATTCGTTAATGTCAGTATTGACAAAAGCGATGGGCACATGAGCCCGAAACAATGTAAACAATAATGAAGTGATCGAACGTGTTGAAGATTTTGTACATCATTTATCTTCAGCATGTCTACTATGTAAATTGTAGTTTCATGCAATATTAATTGCGTTGTAAAAAAATATTTTGTACATTATGATTATATTGGGGCACTCTTAATTTTTTCCATATTGTTTATAATTTCAGGGGTTTTATGTCAAAATTATAATAGCTGTTGGGGTATTGTTTAAATTTACTTATTTTTTATGCCATAATGAATGAATGGAACCACATGACATTGAACCTGTTAACAAAAGTGTGAGCAACAAAAGAGCAATTTACATGAAGTTACGCATTCAAATGTAAATCTTAAGTCAAAACAATATCCATATTGTTTGTTTTAGTGCAAGAAACAATGTAACTTTATATTCCTCATGGGTGTAACAGACGATTAAACCTTGTGGTTTATGCCCATTTCACTCAAGTTAAGATAAAGTGTGTCACTGTTTGTTTTAGCATCTGGTTTTGGTATATTTCGATAAAAATGGAGCACACGCTTCAAGAAAACCAAAATGGGGAAATTACATATTACGATAGTTAGGCAGTCATAACACTAAAATGTGCAACTAGTTGAACAAATGGACGAATGTAAAGTATTTGGGCCGTAAGACGTTTAGTTGATCATTTTTCTCTATCTCATAAAATTATT
This sequence comes from Philornis downsi, assembly GCA_019455685.1. NCBI lineage: Eukaryota > Metazoa > Arthropoda > Insecta > Diptera > Muscidae > Philornis > Philornis downsi. Next base: position 5,414,084 of record JAHXMU010000118.1, on the reverse strand, counting down.
ATTTATATATCATATTTGTAAATAAGATTTGTAATAAGATTCGGTTCAGTTAAAGACTATGCACAAATGCTACTAAACTGATCACTGTATATTTATTACGAGGGCGACCCCAGCACTAGCCGACCTGACGTATAGATGGTGCCTGTAGTTTTTTTTTTTTTTAATATTAGTTTTATTATTAAATCTGTCTTTTCGACATTCACAATAAGTATTTAAATCTTAAACTGAAGATATTAATGTTGGTACTGCCACTGCAATACTCAGCTTCTAGTTCGAAAAACACTCATATAGCCAAATCTAGAGTTTGCAATCTTTTGAGACGCTTATGACCCTCAAACAAAAGCAGGTCTCTCGCATATGGATTGGGATGATCAGTAATTTTATCAATGTAGTTTATACATGATTTTCTTATCTCTTCTCGGATGGTGGGAATGTTGAGGTCTTTGTGGATGTTATTATTTTTTATATACCAAGGAGCGCACGTGATCATTCTTAAAACTTTTGACTGTCTTCAATATTGTGTCAGCAGTTTGAAAAAAAATTTGTCTTGAGAAGTGGCAACCCTATAAAACATATGTTGTAAGTTTCAAGGCACCACGTTGTTTAGTATTTTTATTTGAGCCATCAAAAGTAAACGATCCCATTGAATTTGTAAACATGGGAAAAATTTGTCATGTAACGTAAATGTAAATTCGTCATGTAATTCAATATTTCTATTTGAAAGGTCTCAGTGCAACCAATATTAAAGCCGAGCTAAATTCTTCTCTGGGGGAGTCTGCTTCTTCGTTTATGACCGTAAAATATTGGGATGCAGAGTTTAAACGAGGTCGCACTAGCTGCTAAGACGAAGAACGTAGTGGTCAAACAATTGAGGTGTCCACGCCACACATGGTTAAGAAAATCCACAAAATTGTATTGGATGATCGTCGGCTGAAGGGGAGTGAGCTTGCTGAAATGATAGGCATTTCAAGAAGTGCTAGACATCGTATAATGACCGAAGGCTTGAAAATTAGAGAGCTGTGCGCAATATGGCTGTCGCGCTTACTTTCAATAGAGCAAAAATGGCGTCGTAAAGATGTTTCAGTGGAGTGTTTGGCCATGTTTCACCACAATAAAGTCGATTTTTTGCGTCAATTTATAACCATGGATGAGACATGTGTTCACCACTTCACACCTGAAACAAAGGCAGAGTCAAAGCAATGGAGTGGAATGGGAGAATCGTGTCCATCCTGGGAAGAGCATATGACCATTTTTATTGATTATCTTCAGATCTTCAGAAAGGAAAAACTATCAAAGGCGAATATTATGCTAATTTATTGCAGCATTTAGGTGATAAAATTACCGAAAAGTATGTCACATTTGGTGAAAAAGAAAGTGCTGTTTCATCAAGACAATTCTCGAGTTCACACATTCACTATTGCAACGGCCAAAATTAATTAATTAAAGTTCGAATTGCTTCATCTCGCACTTTAATCGCCAGATGTGGAGTCTGCGGGTGAAGGCTATTTTAAGGAGTCTAACAATTCTTATTATAAACGGGTAGAGAAGCTATCGAATATCGATGGGAAAAATGTATCGAGCATAATCATGTTGAAAAATAAATAAAATGTTTTCCAACTTTTTTGTGTCGACAAGTTTTAGGATCGTTCTCATATACCTATATATTAACCTGAAGGAATATAAGCTTATGCCATTTGATACATCAAAACTGTAACATCCCGAAGGAAGCGTCTAAAGCAGTAACTATATTTTGACTAAATACGAGTATTATTCCGAATATGCCTTTCTAAACCGGTTGAGCGATAGTCCATCAGTCTGGACGTCTGGTTTTGGAATTTTGGAATTTGTTAAAACTTAGCACAGCCTAATATTTTACCAAATCTTTTCCGGGGTTTGTAATTGATATAAATTGACTCTCCCCTTCTGGTACATCCCACACAAATTGATCGATTTTTCGAAATTCAAGTTTCTAACTGTAGCTCTTCATCCGCAAACTACAGTAATTCAAATTTGAGCGACAGTCCGTCAGTCTGGATGTCTGGTTTTGTGGAATTTCTTAAAACTTAGCACAGCGTAATATTTTACCAAATCTTTTCCGGGGATTGTAATTGATATAAATTGACTCACCCCATCTGGTGCATCCCACACAAATTGATCGATTTTTCGAAATTCATGTTTCTCCCTGTAACTCTTCATCCGCAAACTACAGTAATTCAAATTTGTGTCCTTTCTATTGGTTCATAATGATTGGTTGATTGGTGATTAGCCATGCCCCCTTTCGGGAACCAGCCATACAAATGACTGATTTAACCCAAATATTTTTGGTTTCATATCTTTTACGTAGCCGCACTAAATGTAGTCGAATTTGGTACATATTCCAAAGTACCTTCTGAAATCTTCCATACAAATAAACTGATTTTTTTGGATTTCAAACATTTCTTTGTCATTAATAGGCTACAAAACTGAGGAAAATCATTTACCCCATTGGTACCTCCCATACAAATAAAATGATAGCTGTTGGGTTCAGCAAAATTTGGCACAAATCATACATCTGCTAAATTAAGTACGAAACTAGGCCACGTTACCACACTCATCCTGATACCTGTAATCCCTAGTTCGTGCACTGAAATTACTTAAACTCTAGTCAATTGTATTGCATTATAATACCGAGTATAGTGTGAAGAATTTCCACTGAATCTCTACTCCCTTCTCGTGAATCCTATGCGAAATCAGTCTATTACATTGCACTAAATCATCTCACATACAAATTAGCCAATTTAGCAAAAAATCGATAGTCCATCTTCTAACAAACGGCGTTGCTGATTTCTGACAAGATCTGAACTAGGAGATCTTGTATCGGTACAACCCCAAGTCCCGGCAAAATTCGACGAATTAAAATGTGAAAAAGTAGAGGTTCTCCTGTACAATTTTACGGACACCGACGATGTTCTCGGCCTATCTGAAGTTCCTTTGACATACGAAGGTTGGGTGAATTTCCCCAACAAATTTTGAGTTCGATTTTGGCCGTCGCGTCTGCTACAAGGATAATCTGCCCAAGGATAACAAATAAGTTCAAATACAAAGAGATAAGCAAAATACGAAACGATTTTTGATATTCTATCGGATCCTAATATCCTAATATTTTCCTCATACTCTACTTTAAATGCTGAAGAAAACATTACAAAGCTTCAAGTAGGAATCTGTTCGGTAATTTCCCTGATAAATTGTTATTTTTTTTTTCGATAAAAAGGAAGGAAGTTTCTTCAGGACAGCTTGGAATTTTTATTATACTAAAATGGAAGTATGCCAGCTAAAGCACGTTATATTCGGTATTCCTGATCCTATCCAGAAAATTATATGATAAATTTTTTACGACCGTCATGCTGTCGAATTTTTCCGCCTTCAGCTATTAATATATAAACAATACAAACATCGCCAATAGTTTTATAAAAGCAATATATTCAAAATATCATATATTGAAAATTGCATACTTAAATATTTATATAGCAGAGTGGCTGACTCGAAAATCGGGATATTCAAAATGTATAATTTCGAATGAATGAAAAATATAGGTTCTTCTATTATAAACCGTCACTAAGTCATATATACGAGGTGTGTTCAAAAAACTAAGGTGAATTTTCAAATTTCGCTGGCTACGTACTAGTACTTGTATACAGTCGAATATGTGATGTTATGCCACCGGCCATTATGTAAAGGGTGACCCAACAAGAACGCAAGATATAGATTTGGCGCCATTCAAAGTGTCATTGTTTGACATTTGAACAATTTTTATTGTTTGCTAGTAGAAGGTACGAGCTTAGTAAAAATGGAGCGCTACACGAATGAACAACGCATTCTACTACAGTTCGCAAATTGCGATCAATTTGGGGTCACAATAATGCTTCAAAAGAGTCAACTGTAAAGAGATTAATGGATAAATTTGCCACAACTGGGTCTGTTAGTGATGTAAAGACAACAACGTGCCTTCGACCAGGTCGATCGACCGAAAATGTCGCAATTGTACGTGATGATGTCGCTCAAACCACATCCACCCAAGTTCAGTAAATTGGTGTCTTCAAATCCACTATGCAGCGAATTTTGATGAAAGATTTGCATCTTCATGCATACAAAGTTCAATTGACCCAGGAACTGAAGCCAGCTGACCATGGACAGCGAAAGGAGTTCGTTAATTGGGAGACCAACATGAAAATGCTGATTTTGCCGATAAAATCATCTTCAGTGACGAGGCCCATTTCCATCTTGATGGCTTCGTCAATAGGCAGAATTGTAGCATTTGGGGTGAGGAAAATCCCCGAGTGATTCACGAGAATCAAATGCATTCTCAACGTGTCACTGTGTGGTGTGGATTTTGGGCTGGAGGAATCATTAGACCTTTTTTTATGAAAATGAGGCATGTCAAGCGCAAACAGTCAATGGTGTTCGGTATCGTGAAATGATAACCAGTTTTTTCGTGCCTAGAATTGAAGAAATGAATGTGGAGGGCATGTGGCTTCAACAAGACGCCGCCACATGTCATACAGCCAGAGAAATAAATACTCTTCTGCTGAGAATGATGAAACTTTTAGTTTATCAAAAATTACTTGAAAATTCACAAAATTTGTCGGAAGTTAAAAAATATAAAAAAAGTCTTTTCAGAGGAACTCAAAAGTCACGACCACAATATCTAAATTACAAAACATATCTCCAACTTCTTAGCAAAATTTGAGAACAGTTCATTTTCACTGGCTTAAATGTATCCTGAGGAAACGCTTGTCTTTGCCTTCCCTATTCTGTTTGTAAGTAATAAAGGAAAGGCGTTCAATAATGCAAGTAATAACTTAATTTTATTTATTAGAAAATTATTCCAACACCTTAACAAAATTATAGTCTACACTCAAATATTTCGAAGACCGCATTTACCATCTTTCCATGAAATTATACAGCATTGATGTTTAGTTTCCAATACCTGGTAAAGTTGAAAACAAGCAACATCTTCACATTATATTGATTCCATGACCAGGCAAGTGTTAAAATGAAGCATCAACAATCTTCAAAGAAGCCATCAACATACAGACACTCTCTTCCAAGAGCCAGCAGTTGGCCACAACTCTGAGGTATCTGGAGGTTTCCAAATGCAATGCAACTACTATGGCAAGAGCAGATAATGGCTTGTGCTGGGGTTTTACTTATTTTTTTTTGTTTTTTCATTCATTCAGTTTTGGTCAATTGTGCATAAATCATTTCGTAGCTCAGGGCATACAATACATATGGCCATTGCAGAGGTAGTTACGGCAACACTCTGTCAGAGTAATAGTTCAAAACATACAAAAGGAAAAAAAATGTGCAGATGCGGAAACTTATTACCTGAAGATGAAAACCTGACAGTAAGAAGAAGCAGCTTTGAGTTTTCATTTTTGGCATTTCACAAGATGTGTTTAAACAATTGGTTTTGGAATAGTTGCACTAAAGACATTTTGAAAATAAACATACATTGAATACGTTTGCTTTCCAAAGAAACTAGAGAACAAACAAAGACAAATGACTAAAGTTATTAAATATTTATATTATGGTAATTATAGAAATCTCGACCAACTCAATTTTGTTACAATGGCCATAAAGATTCACTAGCTGGGTGATGTTTACGCCAAAGCACCTTAAGAGTATTTTCAGTATAACCACAAGACTTCCCATCATAACCTCTGAAAAACATCAAATTTTTGATATCAATCAATAACAAATATTTATAAATATTTCCGTGCGTGACTCATGAGTTCTTGCATCGACTACCAAATTCCACAATAGCCGACCTTAGAAAAAAATAGTTCTTTTGTATCAAACTGCAAGACCGCAGACCACTAGCAATAATTTTCATCTGAAAGGTATCCTCCGACCCCATAAAAGTTATGCACATTTTTTTTCTGAACTGTCTTCACCTTACCCTTCAAGTACGATTTACAGTATCGGACAAAACTAAAGCACGGACTTGTGTTTATCAAGAATTTTTACAATAACATTAAAAAGAATGCCCATTTCAAAAAAACAAAAACTATGTTTGGAAGAGTATAACCTACACTTATTACAAATTAATGCAGAGGATCCGTTCGTATCGTCAAGAACCATTGCCTCACAATTATAGTTAAACGTTACTCCCAGAACCAACCAAAGACGCGCTGTAGAAGAGTGTCTAAAATCTTATAAAAGTGCAAAAAAGCCCTTTATTTCACGGAAAAATAGACTGGCCAGGATTGAGTATGCGAAGAAACATATTAATTGGGGCACTACACATTGGACAGCCGTACTATTCTCCGATAAATCCAAATGGATTTAGGCTAGTTCGGCGACCCAGAGGGCAGCGTCTTAAGCCACAATATACAAAAGGAGCAGTGAAACACGGAGGGGGCAGCGTTTTGGTCTGGGGCTGTTTCTCAGGCCATGGCATTGGTCCAATTCATAGAATAAGTGGAATAATGGATCGATTCGTTTATAGAGACATCCTCGAAAATGTAATGCTTCAACATGCAGATGAGGAGATGACAATTAAGTGGAGGTACCAACATGACAACGACCCCAAGCACACATCTATATGTGTGAAAGAGTGGTTCGTACAAAATAAAATTAAAGTTTTACAATGGCCGGCGCAATCGCCTGATCTCAACCCCATATAAAACCTATGGGAAATTGTAGATCGAAACATAGACTGCGATAGCTGCAAAATTTTGGATGAGCTCTATAAAAATGTGGAAAATGCCTGGAACAAAATTTCTCCAGACGTATTAAATAATTTAATTGACTCCATGCATCGAAGATGTGCCGAAGTTTTACAAAATAATGGATATGCCACAAAATACTGAGTTTTCTCTAGTCCTCAGTTGTATAGTATTGGCTACGTGCTTTAGTTTTGTCGCATAAAAACATTGAGTTTTACCTTTTTTCTTAAATTTTTATTGTTTTTTAATGAAGAATTCATGTTGTTTTTGTTTTATTTCAAAATATAATTTAATTATCTAGAATGTTGAATGAAAAAAAAAAATCAATTATCTAAATAATTATCTAAATGTCATGGACGTGACTATATGTATAATTGGATCTGCATATTACCGCGATATGAGTTGGTTGCTGTTGCCAAATGAAGTTGAAAATTTCATGTTTACTATGCGTACTTTACACAGACTGAAGGTGTAGTTAAATTTTATTAAAATCTTATATTACATCAATTGATTGCTGTAAGGATGTATAACAGAGCGCACGTTGAGACAAAATTATAATAACATTTCTGTGAAAATTCATGTTTCGCCCACAATTCGTTATGGAATACACTATCTTATAACAATATCGTACAAACTATTAGGCGCGCAACTACGTTCTTGCTGTTTTTTTTTTTTTTTCTTGTTTTATAAAAATGCAACTTTATTATGAATGCATGTTTAAAAATGATTGATTGCAAGTATTGCCCATCGCTAGCTACTACTTTTTCCCATCTTTCTGGCAATGCTTGAATTCCGTCACGGTTAAACTGTTCATCTTTTGAGACTATCCACGAATCTAACCATTCTTTGATGTCGTCATATATGTAAGTGGAACTGCTGGTCAGCTAGACCATGTGCCATCGAATGGAAAAAGTGATAATTGAGCGGCGCAATATCTGGAGAAAGTGGCGGAAGGAGTAAGAGTTCCCATTTCAACGTTGCCAGGTAGGTTTTAACGGACTCGGCCACTTGAGGCCGAACGTTGTCATGCTGAAGAATCACTTTTTCGTACTTCTCCGAGTATTGTGGGCATTTCTCGCGCAGAGCTCAGCTCAATCACGTTAATTGAAGTCGATACCGATCCGCAGTAATGGTTTCACTTCGTTTCAACAGCTCGTAATAAATAACGCCGATCTGGTCCCACCAAATACAGCTTCGCAGCGTGAATATTCAGCCGAGTCGACGACGTATAAGTATGACCGGGCAGCGCCCATGACTTTGTTTTCTTTAGATCGCTGCAATGAATCCATTTTTCATCGCCCGTTGCAATACGATGAAGAAAACCCTTCCTGTTTTATCGCCGAAGCAGTTGTTACAGGCGAAAAAACGACGCTCAACGTTCCTCGACTTCAACTCGTAAGGAACCCAAGTTCCTTGCTTTTGAATCATTCCCAACGCATGCAATCACTTGAACCTATCTTGGCGGTTAACTCATAATGCTGAAGCAAGCCCTACCTGCATTTGACACGGATCTCCACCAAGCAATTCCATCAATTCAGTGCCTTCAAAGGTTCGAAATCGTCACCATCAAAATCACTGTCTTTAAAGCGACGGAACCAATTTGAACTCGTTGTTTTACTTAGAGCAGCATCTCCGTAAATGTTCTGAAGCTCTCGATGAGCTTCAACCGCCGTTTTCTTCGATTGAAAGAAGAAAAATCAATACTTCCCACATATGACGATTATTTGCACAAAATCATACATATTCACACAACCAAAAGAATATGACGTCAAACGAAAATTGCTATTGTGTCGAGGCGGTATATTTATCATATATCTCAGCTTGGTTCATAACGTTTAGGTTACGGCAGAATCGACTAGCACTTATAGGTGGCGTCATCTATTGGCATGTAAGGGGAACTTAGTTCCCCAATATGAGTAAACTCATATTGCAACTACTTTGTTATGAGCAGACAATCATAACATAAGTAAAATATATTTTATTGTATCAATAATCTCCTTAGCAATTCCTGTAGTTTGATGTTTTTTCCAGACACACATCTTTGCAGAATAAATACAATAGCAACAAACTTTCAAAATAGTTTACTATTTTAATGATAATCTTACCGATAGTTTTTTTTATGTTACATTTTTACTCTGGAAATGGGATAATGTGAAAAGGAACTTATTCTTACTAGCACGCTTCATTCGTATGGAAACCATACCAAAACATGGACTAATGTGAGCTTTTCATATCTGTAGCAGGTTAAACATATACTCGTATGCTGAAAATTATCTCATTTTGATGACAACTATGGCTAATTCAAAAAAATAAAACCAAGCTCTATGACGACTTTATCAAAACAAGGACCGTACTAGACCATTCTTATTGGAATTTATTATTTTGCCGGATTCAATACATACACTAAATGTAATTGAAAGTCATTTAGGAAAATGGTTTAAGGAAACAATAAAACCAAGTGCATTTATAATGCATTATAAGGTGAATTTAAGGTACATAAAGGGACTGTAGAAAGGCATAAACCGATATAGATTTTTCTCTACAGAGTTCATCCCTGGCCCAAATATGATATAATAAGAGCCTAAAAATTTACAAGAACTCTCACGTTTTTAAAATGCTAAAAAAAAAATTCCTTCGCCTGTCACGAACAAGACATGGGAGAGCTTCTTTCTCTCTCAAGTGCGCTTAAACGCATTCTGTTTTTAGATTTACTGAACGGGAACTGCAGTTTTTTTGATAACGATTTCAAAAGTTACAGTAAATACAGAAGCATTTACAAGGTTTGGCGATTACTCGACTACTTGAGATGTTCATCAGACGCATCGAGGTGACCACCGCTCACATAAAGATAGGCGGCCGTAAGCGGGGTTGAACCTGCGATCATGCGAACGATAGTCACGTGTACGAACCATCGCGCCATGGCCTAATTGAATTTTATGTACTGGTTATAAATGTACTGGTTTATATGCTAATTTTTATCGTAATCGGTTAATAATAATGACCTGTAGTTTAATTATAAGAATATACGCAGCAGTGTTACAAACACCAGCAAATTCAGTATATGCTGATCCAGAATATGCTAACGACAGTGTCACTATCATTGTGAATGCTACTTAAAGCAGATGCTTAAACTAGCGTTTACAATGTTGGCGTGACCCTTTCACTTGCATTCACAATTGTTTGAAATCGAAATAAATTTTCTGAAATAATGAAGAGTTGCTTGACTACTCCAATCCCACAACTTTTTGTAAAAATGAGATCTATATGCTGCTATTTGTAATTTATTTCCACATTCTGATTACGTTTTTTTCTTTTTTCAATAAATCGACGACGTCATTGCTCACATTTCAGCAGACGCATTATTCAAATACAGCATACAATGCTCGATGTTAATCTTGGAATCTGAATACTAACAAAATATTTTAATATATGAAAAATTTACAATTTACATGTTATATTGCTGTTTAAAAGAGATTATAAAACAACATTTTAAATTGTTATTGATAATTCTGACTTAATTCCTTTTTGGTGTTCTACAATCTCAATGTCGCATTCATTATATTTTATTAGAAAACCTGAACTAAAGTGAGTTTTCGATTATCTTTCACATAAAAATCTTGGCGTAAAGTGAAACTATGTTTTGAATATTAATCAAAACCAAACTTCTGATGTAATTAACAATTTAAGTTTCAAAATCAAGTCCGAAACCAAACTGAACCTTTTCCAAAGGCTCCTGCAATTAAGAATTTCTTTCTTGAAAGATTATTTTATTACTACAATTGTATATTCCTTCATTTCATCCGGCGAAGACATAACAAAAATAAGATTTATTGATTGTTTAACAGCAACTTTTGTAATGAAGAAATCACTAAAGAAATTGTAATCTGATGAACTGGTTTCCATATAGCTTCGCTAATTGTCCTTTTAGTGCAAAAATGTTTAAGCTTTTTGTTGAAGGATACTTTAAATTACAGCGCAATAAAAGAAGTAAAATTATAACTTTATAAAGTTTAGAGATTATGAAGAGACCATTGATTTTGGCAACCGAGTACATTTTCGTTCATAGAACTTTACTAAATTTGGTGAAACTGAATGGGAAGATAATCAGATAATCTGTATGGCAATTGCCAGAAATAGGGTGGTCATCCATCATATTTCATATTTCAGAACTCACCACTAATTATAATACAATACAATTGATCATCAACGAGTTAGACATTAGAGCGGAAAAATTATACTGAACAGGATACAATTGCTTGGAAAGTATGCATCTAAAAATATTTGGGAAGTACTAGAAGGGACTTAGATACTTGGCCGATTTTCCTCTAATCATATAGGGAATTGTTAATTTTTGTAATGAACAAAAATTTAAACTGCTGCAGCTTACTAATAAGAAGTTCCAGGGGAAAAGTTGAATTTCAGAGAATCAACCAATTTGTGTGGGATACAGAGATAGTGGTGTGGCAATGCGTTTCCTTTTCATTCTAAAACCTTATTTTGACAAATGCTAAATGTGTGCTAAATGCTATCAAATTTTAGCTCATTTTCTTAATCCTTCGGATTAAAGTACACAAATTTAAAATAAATCTGAAATTTCAGTAAAAAAACTACAACTAACCGTATACAATTATGGTTTTTTCGTAATTTCTCTTTACTAAACTGTGCCTATAACGTTTTACTTTGGTGGTCCCCATCTGTTACGCCACAGAGAAGTTCGATGACATATAATTGTGGTAATAAAGGACTATTCCAGTTAAAATAGTTATCAACATACCTCCCATATACAATAATCTGCATGCATGTATAATTTGTAAATATGTATTACTTTGTATGCCTTTACTCAGCCTTGTTATTACATTTATGCCGAAGATAATGTAAGTCAATCTGCACATTTTACTAAAGTGTAGCATTTCTTGTTGACTGTATTATTATGGCTTAATACAAAGCTATTTGCACTGTTTTCACCAATTACAGCACAGCGTAGCATTAACTTGGCTACAACATGAAATTAGTTATCATAGGTGTGTTACTAAACACGTAACGCTACTTTTGAAATGATTGAATTTTTGAAATCGCATCCGCCTATGTAAATATCACAGATTTCAACTCAAGTTCAGAGAATTTATTTCGGGAAGATTCGGTTGTGGTCGAGAGATTGAATTTGATTTAGGTCTGATATCAAATTGAATATCAGAATTGATGAATATTAGAACAGAATTGATGTTTCAGTCAAAATTGTATAAAATCAGGGGCACTTGAATTACACTGAGAACCAAACTATAGGGTGGCGCATAAGTAACATTAAGATTTGATCAGTGAATACATTTTTTGTTGAAGTCATTTTTTTCGTCTCTTTACAGAATTAACTAAATAATACTCGGGAAATTTATGATGGAAAGGCTCAGCACAGAACAAAGAACCAAAGTTGTTCAATTTTACTTTGAAAGTCAGCATTCGATTATTCAGATCATATCGAAATTTCTTTCATGTTCGAAATGCTCCTAGCGCTCCAACAATTTACCGATTGGTTCAGCGTTTTGGGCAACAAGGGGCTGTCTGTGATCTTCCGCGTGCTGGAAGACCTCGTGTAGTTCGAAATGAAGTGACTATTGCCCGAGTGCAAGTAAGTATTAAGGAAAGTCCCAAAACTTCCACCAGGCGACTTTCTTGGCAGTTGGAGATGTCTAGGCGATCTTTACAAAGAATTTTACATATGGTACATCTTTCCCCATATAAGATGCAATTGGTTCACGAGTTAAGACCAAATGATGCACAAGAACGCATTCAATATAGTCGCCGTTAACGTTACTTATGCGCCACCCTTTAGTTAGAGACTGTTACAGCTCTTCATAAGATAGTGAATTTCTTGTTTGCAAAATTGTCGTCACAGGGTTACATGATAAACCTACAAATTTCTTTGAAAACCAATTAAGAGCTTAGAGATCACAAAGCTACATATACACATTTAAGACAACATCGAACAAGTCGGATTTAGGCAAATTGCGGTGTGATTGATTTGAATTGGTTCCCATTTTTTTTTTTGTATTTCAGGCATCAAAAATCAAAATACCAACAATTTTGGTTTTTTTCATATATCAGAAAGGGAATTATTCACAATTTTAAATCTGATTCAGCATATAAAACGCATTTTCTGTTTCATTTTATATTTTTAAATTAAATAGCAGATACATTTTTTAAATAGCTGTTAAAATTTCTGAGAGCTTGGTATCCTAACGTCAGAAAATAAGTTTTTTTTAATCATTTTTATCTTTCGCAGTTTGGCTAACTAACATTTGATCTTTTCTCTGCCAAGAAATGAAACTATATCAGGTTCCAGTATTGGCTCGGATAAAGAAACAAAATTACATAAAACTATGGAGCCATCGGAGTGCAAAATGATACCAATCAAAAGCACTGTAATTGTGAGAATTTTTATATTTTTATTTAAAAACTCCAGTATATCACAAAAACTTGTCATGTTTTAAGAAAAATATAATATGTTATCGTCCAATGTAGCCACGTTTAAAATGGATATTAGCGTCAAGTCTGCCTGAAAAGTTTTTGCGCTCTGCAAAACTGTACTTTTTCTGTCCCATTCTCGGCGAAGGGCTATCTATAGGGCGTTAACCGCTTCACACTTTAGTTGATAATTTTACCTTCAGAATGGACCATATTGGAAAATCCATTCGAGATAAGTCCGGGGAATATGATAGCCATTGTTGTGTAGATTCACAGTTTGCTCTTTCACCTTTATGGTAATCACTGATCGTTTTTTGCTTTGCATTCTAAACACGTGCGATTATTTTGTTTGTTTGCATATTGTAGAATTGTAAAAATTGTTCATCAGACCAAATTTTTAAATTTACTCCGAATTGTAAAAATTTAACACCTTTGCTCCTGCTACACGAACTGACTTTTGTGCAGACGTTAAATCTTGCACTTTTTTGTATTTTATAGGATTTCAAACGCAGTTGATTAAAATTTAAAATTGTTCGCCAATTAAACTGTGTTTTGTCGTGGATTACTTTGAACTATGGCGTTTACCTTTCGAACTATTTTTAGCGACGTTCTGTTTTTGGATATTCACCTCCCACGCGTGGATACACCAACATTTTACTCACACATAAATGCTATAGCTCATTAAAAAAGACTGGTTCCGATTTCCCAGCTAAATAAAAAGCGATAACACTGTTTGAAGTCTATTTCAACAAATTTTTTTAATTGCGACAATATGCTTCCTTAAGCTTATAAGCAACATAAGAATCTGATGCTTGCTAAAAAATGAGAGCGCTGTCATTAGCCGTTTGATCGTTACAGCAGCGAGGATTTGGTAACATTTTAAGCGCCTAGCCTCGTAGTTCATGCAAGCATTTCTTTCTCTTCACACCTCTTAAACCAAAAAAGCTCGGAAAATCGAATAACAAAATTTTGTAAATTGGATTAATTTTTACATCGCTACCAGCGGAGAAGCTCCAAAATAGCGTTTTTCCCATAATCTCAGTTGCAGGGTTCAATGTACCGGAAATTTTTTTAAACTGGTGTGAAATTATGTATCTTCTCAACGAGAATTGGCATATTTGAGTAAAAAGTAGACTAAAACCCTGCCAAATATTTATGAAACTGCATTAATGAGTTTGCAACACAGCTCAATAAAAAAACTGTATTGGAATATACTAGTGCTAATCTTGACACAATTTTATAAAATCTAAAATAACTTTCATATTTTTGACCACATTGCTGAATTTACGGGACTGCATTTATGGAAACTGAAACAACTTCAACATTTTCGATCGCTCTTTTGTATTTATGGATTTATTTATGGACATTGCTTGCTAGTTGCGAGTTTAGGGAAGTATTAATCCTCTAAAGGCTATGGGATTTCAATTAAGTTGTTGGTATTAAATCGGCTAAGTTCCCATCATAATCAAAAGTAGGCGTAATCATAGAAAATTGTTTGTTATCACTTTGTGGTTGTGATTTTTACAATATTAGTTATGTTTTGTTCCATTTGTATAAAATTACAAAATAATTTTGCTTTACAAAAGAGAAGATAAATATAATTTCTAAAACTCAAAAGCTAGATTTAAGACTCCCAGGATTAAGACTCAGAAGCTCATGCTGTTTTCTCGAACCCATTCACACTTATGAAATATAATTGAAATGTTTCATGCTCATATCTTTTACAAGCCCTGCAAAAAAAAACAAAAACTTTAGTCTGCATGCAAATAAAGCTCCCTAAATTTAGATCTTTCAGGTCAAGAAGTAAAATGTGTTTCCCAAATCTGCTAAAATGTTACCAAACCGAAATAGTCAACGCATTGATACAGCTCCCCTATCAATATATCTTCCGTTCAGGATCCAGTAGTGTCTGTTTCCACAAGAATTTATCAAAACCTTACTGGAACATGCCGAAAATTGTTGTTCATGTTGTTAAAACAACGCCTAAGGAACTATAAAACCGAAAACAAACAATTTTTTTTTGAAGTTTTTCTATTCGATTTCATATCCAAGGGTATAAACAACAAGCTTTTCCAAAAGAAATCGCTTGTTTTTAACTGTATAACTGAGATAAAAGTCGACTTTTATCTATTTATATTTTCCACCTACAGTGCATTCTTCTTTAGGATTACTATTTTTCTTAACTTTTTTTGTTTGATTTCGTATCCAAGGGGATAGACAACCAGCTCTTCCAAAAGACATCGCTCATTTTTAACTGCATAACTAAGACAAAAATACAGCTTCATCAGTTTATATTTTCAACCTATTGTGCATTCTTCTTTAGGATTACACGATCACCTCATAAATTTGATACATACATTGTGGATTAGTTTGTAATTTTTCTCCACAGATTTCATGATTTAATGCTATTTCGTTTTTTTTTTTTGTGTAATAATTCAAATTTCTGGATGTGAATTATTTGCCTCATATTGAGGGCGAGGTGGTATCAGTAAATCCATAACTTTAATTCATTCGCTCATATCACATTGACGTATAACATTCATATAAATCGTAGTGCTGTTGAAAAATGTAATGGGCCGAAACGGCAGACAACAGACATTGCCAAAATACTGTAGAGATAATCGCTTTTCTTACTGATAGACTTTAAGAAATACACAATTTTGTACGAACATTTTACGTTACATTTCCATGTAAAGGATCATTAAATTAATTTCGTTGGCATTTCGTTACATTTCAGATACACATAACCTGCCTTTTGCTGTTCCTGCTGGGCTCAGTACATCGCACACGGGCAGACGATGAGAGTTCGACAGAGACCAATGAGATTATACCGCGCGAGGCCATACAAAAATTAGATTTGTCTGTAAGACAAGCCCTACTACGTGCCATAGACAAATTGGAACAAGAAGCTACTGCCGACGATGAAGACGATGTTGCAGTTGATGGCGATAGAAACGTCGATGTTGAAGAGGCAGCGAAACCAACACATCTCCCTGCAACCGTAAATACTGAAAGTACAATTTTAATCACACACACCAAAGATGAAATATTGGAGGAGAGTACCAGCTCGGCGGATATTTTCCCCACAGTTCAGTTTTTTACAGCCACCTACGACGAAAAAAATGCCCACGAACAGCCTTTATCAGCATTCATAGACAAAACCAAAAATCTTAAGAAGTCTGGCAAAAATAATTTCGGATCCCCCGTCATTGTGGCCACAAATGCCGATAGCGTGGCTGAGAAGACCAATCAAGCTGCTCGCAGTGTTGGTAATAGCATACAATCTAACGAGATATCCTCAAATGGTTTGGATGAAATCAAATTCGAAATAAGAAATGTAAAATCAAAGCCACAAAGCACCAGCACCACAGCCACAACGACCATTACTGCTCGCCCCAGAACTACCAGAAAACCCACTACAACCACCACTACCACAACAACTACAACAACGCCCAGGCCCACTCACAACGAAGATGGAGAAAACATTGAAGTAGTCGCTAAAGATGATATCCGCATTCAGGCTGCTCCTTTGGTTAGTGCCTTCACAGTTGATTTGGACGAACTAGGTACGGCTAAGAAAGTTGTACCCATAATTGACACAGTCCCACAGACGTCCGCTACAATCGCCAGCAGTACCCAAAGTACACATTCGTCAATATTTCAGCCAAGTCTGCCTTTTGGCCCAACAATAACAAAATTGAATGTCCTGCAGACGGATGTTCCAAGATCATCCGCTCTCAGCATCTCGAACCAGTACCAAACCACCCCTCCACCAACTCAGCCGTCATTCCCAGCATCGACGACCCCACCAAATTCATTTCCGAATATTTTACCTACTTCTGGTCATTATATAACGGTATGTTGGGGTATCTTATTTACTTTTATATAAAAGTTTTACAAATATAAATAATAATAAATAATAAAAATAAATAATATATAAAACGTACGAGTATAGATGGTGCCAGTAGTTTGAAAAAAATTATTTTTGTTGAAGAACGGCAACCATATAAAACATATGTTTTAAGTTTTAAAGCGCCACGCTCTTTAGTATTTTTATTTGAGCCCTCAAAAGTAAACGATCTCAGTGAATTTGTTAACGTGGAAAAAATTGGTCACCGTAATTCAATATTTCCATTTGAAAGATCTAAGTCCAACCAATATTAAAACCTACCTAGATTCTACTCTGGGGGAGTCTGCTCCATTGTTTACGACTGTTAAACGAGGCCGTACCAGACCAGACACGGTTAGGAACATTCACAAAATGTTATTAGATAATCGTCGGCTCAAAGTGCGTGAGCTAACTAAGCCGATAACCATTTCAAAAAATGCTATGCTTCGTATATTGACCGAAGATTTAAAGATACGAAAATTGTGCGCAAGATGGGTGCCGCGCTTACTTTCAATAGAACAACGTCGTGGAGATGTTTCATTAGAGTGTTTGGTGATGTTTCATCACCTATAAAGCCAAAGCCTGATACAAAGGAACAGTCAAAGCAGTGGACTGAAATGAAAGAATTGTGTCTAAAGAAGACGAAGACAGTTAAGGCGTCTGTTTTTGGAACGTCCATGGAATTATTTTTATTGATCATCTTCATAAAGGAAAAACGAATATTATACTTATTTAGCGTTTAGGTGATGAAATTACGGAAAAAAGGCCGCAATTGGCGAAAAAGAAAGTGTTGTTTCATCAAGACAATGCTCCAGTTCACCCATCCTGCCTTCAGATATTTCATTCAATTCAGTTATTCAGTTCTTAAAACTGAAAATGAAATACGTTGCCATAGCCCCTAGTATACCATGCAGACAAATTGGTTCATTCATCAAAGATCCACCGTTTTATACCTTTTTCAAAAAGTTATAATTTTTTTCGTTTATTGTGCGCTAATTCAAGGGGTTTTTTTTATAAGAACGCTACGATTTACCACGCCCCCTCTGCCTCTGACACCTTTGCAAGAATGCAGACAACTTTGGGCGAAGACATATATATGACTGTTCAACTAACTGACATTTCAAATATTACTTGGAGTTTTGAAAAATTTTTGTCGGGAAATTATTTATTCTCAAACAAATCTCTCATTGTGTACAGGGTTGCCCATATTCGACGGACCCATGTTTTTTAAAAAAAAAATCAAAGAAAAAAATAAAAATTTGACGGTTGGCAATCTTATTCATTTAATTTGTTCCAAGTAGATTTGTTTACATCAATTTTTGAATATGATATCTCTCAAATGGCCGCCTCTGGCGTTGATGGCGTATTGTGCCCTTTTTGCAGCATTTTCCATCGTTTTCGCCAACATTTCGGCCGGAATAGCGGCTATTTCTTCACGAATGTTGTCCTTGAGCTCTTCTACGGTCCTTGGCTTGTTAACGTAAACCTTTGACTTCAAATGTCCCCACAAGAAGAAGTCAGCGGGCGTCAAATCGGGCGAACGCGGTGGCCAGTCCAAATCACCACTTTTCGACATCAAACGGCCCGGAAACAAATTCTTCAAAAAATCGATTGTTATGCGACTTGTGTGCGGTGGAGCGCCATCTTGTTGAAACCAGAACTGCCTCATACGCTTTCGACGAATAATTGGCATCACAAAATTGGTCATCATGTCACGATAACGCTCCTGGTTGATGGTAACAGCATGGCCATTTTTGTTTTGGAAGAAAAACGGCCCAATGACCGTTTTCGCACTAACGCCGCACCAAACTGTGACTTTTTCGTCATGAAGAGGCAATTCTTGAACCTCCTGAGGATTTTCAGTGGCGTAAATACGGCAATTTTGCTTATTTACGGTCCCATTCAATGTGAAATGGGCTTCATCGGACATGATAATTTTGTTCCAAAATTGCTCGTCATCATCGGCCATTTCGATGACTCGTTGGGCCCATTCCAATCGACGAGGCTTGTCCGCAGGCAACAATCTTTGCATCAATTGAATTTTGTACTTGAACAAATGCAAATCAACGCAAATAATCCGTTGTAAAGTGGACTGAGCCATGCCCAACTGCTGAGAACGGCGTTTTTGGGATGTTCTTGGGGACCTCTCAACACTGGCTCGTGCGGCAGCGATATTCTCGGCCGATCGCCTTGGTCGACTTTTATTTGGCCTCTTCGGATTAGAAAGAGCCTCACCAGTCGAAAATTTTCCGTATAAACGCTTAATGGTGTTCTTAGAAGGCGCACTTCTCACATTTTTTAATATTTTAAAAGCACGTTGAGTTTTCACAATTGACTTCTTCTGTTGAATGTAAATTTCAACTATTTCAGAGCGCTCGCGTGGCGTGTATTGTTCCATGGTACAAATTTGCTTGGACTGACGCTTCAAACGCGGTATGTCATTAAGCGATCTGACATCGCTGTCAAAAGTTATGGCGTTGCCAGATGGGTCCGTCGAATATGGGCAACCCTGTATTAACTTAAGCCTTCAAATCATTTTGTTGTGACTTGCAGGCGCGGAAATATAGTTCGGATTTATAGCTAGAAATTCACGGTACTTTAATAATAAAGGGTGTCCAAACAAGAACGCAAGATTTAAATGACTGATGCAGCAATTGAACTGTTTCTCTGGCTGTATGACATGTGGCGCCGTCTTGTTGAAACCACATGCCCTCCATATTCATTTCTTCAATTCTAGGCACGAAAAAATTGGTTATCATTTCACAATATCGAACACCATTGACTGTTTGCGCTTGACATGCCTCATTTTCATAAAAAAAGGTCCAATGATTCCTCCAGCCCAAAATCCACACCACACAGTGACACGTTGAGGATGCATTTGCTTCTCGTGAATCACTCGAGGATTTTCCTTACCCCAAATGCGACAATTCTGCCTATTGACGAAGCCATCAAGATGGAAATGGGCCTCGTCACTGAAGATGATTTTATCGGCAAAATCAGCATTTTCATGTTGTGTCTCTTCAATACCCAATTAACGAACTCCCTTCGCTGTCCATCGTCAGCTGGCTTCAGTTCCTGAGCCAATTGAACTTTGTATGCATGAAGATGCAAATCTTTCGTCAAAATTCGCTGCGTAGTAGATTTGGAGGCACCAATTTGCTGAACTCGGTGTCGAATTGAGGTGGATGGAGTTTGAACGACATCATCACGTACAGCTGCGATGTTTTCGGTTGATCGACCTGGTCGAAGGGACGTTGTTGTCTTTACATCACTAACAGACCCAGTTGACTCTTTTGGAGCATTATTGTGACCCCAAATTGATCGCAATTTGCGAACTGTAGCCGCAAAACTTTCACCATTTCGGTAAAACAATTTCACAATGAGAATGCGTTGTTCATTCATGTAGCGCTCCATTTTTACTAATCTCGTACCTTCTACTAGCAAACAATAATAATCGAATGGCGCTATATTTAAATCTTGCGTTCTTGTTGGGACACCCTTTATAATTCAACGGGCTAAGTAAGCAACAATCATTGTCTGCGTATTAATGTTAAGCAAGAATGTTGCTGATAACATCGTTAAAAATTAGCTACTCGATAGTTCAACCGCTCCAAAATTAATCTGCAAATATTGCGACATGCGATTTACTCATTTTTGCTAATCTGTATCAGCAAAAAATTCATATCTATAATGTCGATGAACCTTTTAATCTTTACTTTTTTAAAGAGCATGATTTTCTGTGTGAACTTGAATGCGAACGAAATAGACAAACAAATCTGGGATCTGTGCATCGTTGTATTGCGAATTTCTCAACGAATTCCTAAAGTATGATGTGCGAAAACCATCGTATTCTTTCAGCTCCTTTCAATAACATGGTTTGTTTAACTTTTCAAAATAAATCTGTATTGTCTATGAAATGCTCTTTGGATTTAAATCTACTTTTACCCAAGTATTTTCTCCAGTTGGAAAATTCTCGGGAACTTCAATGATGAATAGAAAAATACGGTTATCGATACCGAGCATCTAGGAACGTCCTTCTTGTCCTTCTTGTTCACTAAAAGTTGAAATTGTTTACTTTAACGTTTTGTTGAAAATTGTCTGCAATCTTATAAATTATATCTCTTGAACACCAAACAATTTGATCATCATCTTTCCGATTTCACGGTCTTGGACCACGTCGGAGGTTATTCTATCCACAAATATCATTATTTTGGCTACTCTTTTGTCTCGCTTGCTTAGTAACGGAACCATATTTCGCCCAGAAGAAATGGCTTACGTAAAGATATCTCCAAATATATATGTATTTTTTTGAAGTTTGAGGAAATTGTCAAATTGTAATAGATTTCGATTTAGATTCTGTATTTAGATTTAGATTCTGGATACCATTCAAGCAACAATAATTCCATACCTATTTAGTCGATTTTAGTGTGTCTTTTTGATGGCCTTAGGCCGCACCCATTTGGCCATAGTTTTTTCATATCCAATTGTTTGCACAAAAGCGAAATTAATGTACCAGGTGATATGTTTGTGGCTTCAAAATAACCACTCACTTTCATTCATTGATCATCAAACCATTTTTTGATAATTTCAGGCATATCAACCTTACCTAAAGGACACATTTGCATGTACTCCCATGTATAAATTCAGTTACCCGATTTTAACAAAGCATAGAGTCGCAAGACTTTATGAAAAAAAAAAATGATGAAAACCTCTATCAAACTTTTCGTTTTCTTTCTCTTTTGTGTACATGTTTAATTATTGAACAAAATAAATATTTTTCATTTTCGAAGTAATACCAAGATTATTCGACTGAATCGTTTACAGAAAATAGCTGAAAATTGTTTACAGTAAATAGCTAGTTTCGTCGATTCCGTTGCAGAAATTTTGATGTCAAATATAGCACTGTTACCATTGCTAAAACGATTTCCCGTCTGCGAATGGACAGCGTCAAGGTCTCGATAAAGGCGAGATTGACGTTCATTAATATTTTGCTATGTACTTGTCGAGATTGGCAGGGAATATCTTACTATGACCACTTCCCCTACAACTAAACTCTTATATTGGGCCTGCACTATCAACCGTTGGATACATGTAGGAAACGGTTGCTCTAAGCCGGCTTTGAAAGGAAAGGAATTGAATTCCATCATATGCATCCAACATATAGTCCGAACTTGGCACCAAGCGATTACCAATTGTTCCTCTCTATGACGAATAATTTTGCTGGTAAAAAATTTGCCTCAAAATAAGCTTGTGAATCTTGAAATCTTGAAGTAGACTGCTCCGGTTTTTTTAGTACCAGTACGAGAGTTTCAAATATAGTTCTTCTTTTTCCTGACTGAACTCTAACTCTAACTTCCGAAATTTTCCACATAATTATTTTATTCAATCTCTGGTCTTTCTATAATTTTCAGGTAGAGAATTTCAGAATTTTGTAATTTAGATTCTTTTATTGTTCTTTAGTTCAGAGCATTTTCTTTATAAACACTGTTGAGTTGTGTTGTTGTGCCTTTGAATCTAAAAACCATCAAACTTCAAAATCATAAAGTGCAAATAAAACAAAGGGTTTATTGGGGAATAATACAAGAGCACGGCGAGAATGATGGAATGACGTTGCCTTTTATGTTTCAACGAGACTGTCCGCAATCATAAACATTAGATTATACCATTGCTGTGATTTCAGAATGTTGGAGACATATTCTCTGAGTAAATAAAACTTTCAGAATAGTAAATCGTGAGTAAAAGAGTGAATGAGAAAGGCATTGTCACTTCATTATAGAGTGGAGTTAATAATATTGCATACAGTTGAAGCAAACAGCGAGAGATTTACCATTCCGGCTTTTCTCACATTTTTGCACCAACGCAAAAGGATGTTGTCAGTTCACCTGACTAAAATTTCTATACGTTCAAAAAAAAAATCGTAATAAATTTGGCTTAGAAACATTCTCAAAATATGTACACAAATCTACGCAGTATTAGTAAATTTTTAGTTGAAACGAGTAAGTGGAACATTAATTAACTAAATTTTACATGTTTTGAGTACGCATGAAAATAGTACGTAGTACGTAAAATAAGTAAAAGTAATATTAATAAGTAAAAACAAACTTAAGTACTTTGAGTAAGATGGTATTTGGCATCATATAAAGATCAATTTTACTCGATTTTAGTTCGTTTTGATTTAAAATTAGTTTAATTTTTTTAAGTGTGATACTTTCATTTTTTCAAGTTCTATATCTCGAAAATTATAACTGAACGTAGAAACTAATAAATTTTCCGAAATCCTCGTATACAAAAATTGGACTAAAACAAACCTATCGTTACGATACCATTATTCTGAAATCTTTTAAAATCTTTGTCAACTCGGCAGGACAATTTCAAAAATATCATGTGTTGAAAATATATCTTACTTCGAAAAATTTGATTTGGCGTGGAGAAGAGTTCGTTTACAATACATTTTTACAAATTTTTCTATTTTATTTTTTCCAGTGTCGCCGTATCTGTTGCCACTTTAAATCATTCTTCAAACTAATAAATTATTTGCCGCTTGTTTTAAACCTCCTCTGCATTAATCGCATTCTATTTCGCTATACCAATTTTTAATACATACTTTTCACTATACCCGCATTTCAGAAACAACCTTTGACCTCGAATGTAAACCAACAACCAGCCACCAACGTTAACAACTATTTAATTCAAAAGCAACGAGAATTGGAAAACCAAATTTACCAGCTAAAACTGCAGGCGCAGCAACAGCAAGAGCTGATACTGAGACAGTTGAAAATTCTTGAAGAACAAGCACGACAGAGGCATACACAAGCTAACGGCGGTGCTGCACTGCAATCTCTGCAACAACAGCGCTCACAATTGCCCACATCACATCAAGAGTCAAGTTTTACAATTCGGCCATCTGTTGAATTTATCCCCAGTACCCAAACGAGAGTTGCACCATTATATCCTACCTTCCCGCAAGAGCAGCAGTTGCCTTTGAAAGAATCAAACGGCAAATTCATTAATATCGGTGGCAATAAGAATTCAGTATTTCCCAATAGTGTAACTCCACCATCACAGCAGCAGCAGCTGCCGGCAATCACCAATCCAGTACAGCAGATATTTCACAATTTACAAAGATTACAAAACTCTCAGACGTCGAACGCCCAGCCCGTCTCCAGTATATCCAATATACAAATCCAGCCATCGAATCAGTTAAGTATTGTTCCAACTTTTGCCTCCGCGTTGCCGCAAACGCCAGCCGAATTGTCACTGATACAGCCGTTGCCCCAGCGAAACTATCAGCAATTCCAACAAAATCCCTTGGTGCCTCAATATGTCACCAGTGCCATATTGGAACGTCACAAACAACAACAGCAGCAGCAGCAACAGTTGCAGCAACAACACTCTCAGCAACATAGAGCTCGCCTTTTTCGCCAAGAAACTGATACGGGAAATTTTGGTTTAAACCAGATTCACACCAATCCAAAAAATATTTTCTCTGCCTTTAATCAGCAACAACAGCAGCAGCAGAATGTTGACAATCAGAACTTCTATCGGCAACATTTAACGCCTGGAATCAGCAATCAACTGCAGCAAAACGCTCAACAATACTATCAACAGCAGCAACAGCAGTCTTCTCAAGCAGGTAAATATTTTCCTAGTTTCAATTCACTAAATAGATTTACAAATCTAGAAGAATTTCATGTAATCAATAAAGTTTTAGCTCTTAATCATGGCATTAACAATTTTGCACCACAATCTGCACCCCAACCAACCACGTCACCTCAATCTGCGGCACGTTTCAATAGCAATGTTTTCTAAGGAATAATCACCGCAAATAAGCCTCCAGCACCTTGGCTTACAGACAACAGTGAATCTTTGGGGACCTAAGCGATAAAGTCGACAACTATCTACGTTCTCCTTCTCTACTATTGCACTTTGTATTATATACACATGCCCCCCGTAAGCAACCACGCCCTTCACTTTCTTCTATGTCACAATATTTTCTTTACAGTGCTTTACATTCCCCCTTTATGCTGGTATATCATTGTAAATTTTAAGTTTACACTTTGTCTTTTTTTGTCCAACCATTCTTTTAGATATTAAGAAATATATAAAATTTAAGTTGTATCCTTTCGTTATGTATCATAAGTATATAAGCGTATGAAACGATGACATGTCTTGTTGAAGAGCGTTTACTTGTTTACCTAATCATAAAGACTATTGTAAAATGTTTACTATGTATAATAATTTATTGTTCAAAATAAATATGTTTTAATAACAAAGACACATCAATACTGTAAAGTAATTATAATTATGGGTAATATAATCGCAAGGTAAGTACTATTCAGCTGTCATAAATAATGTGCAAATCACTGCAGAAATTTCAGTCCATGTATCATTACTTACATACGAGTGTGTCTTCACCTTATACCCTTTTGCTCTGGTACAACATGTGCCAGATTCCATATCTTCATTGTTGACAAATCTTTTACCGTTGAACCATTTTCTTAAGTTTGGAAATATTATAGAAAATAATCCGAGGGAGCTAAATCTAACGAATAAGCTGCTTGATGAAGCAATTCGAACTTTAATTCATTTAAATTTAATTTTGACCATAATGGATGTTTATACTGGACCATTGCCTTGATGAAACAACATTTTCTTTTTCGCCAAATGCGCCATTTTTTTCATAATTTCATAACCTAAACGTTTCAATATAAAGGGTGTTCCAAAAATGATGCAGCAATTGAATTGTTTCTCCGGCTGTATGACATGTGGCGCCGTCTTGTTGAAACCAAATGCCCTCCACATTCATTTCTTCAATTCTAGACACGAAAAAACTGGTTATCATTTCACGATACCATTGACTGTTTGCGCTTGACATGCCTCATTTTCATAAAAAAAAAGTCCAATGATTCCTCCAGCCCAAAATTCACACCACACAGTGACACGTTGAGGATGCATTTGCTTCTCGTGAATCACTCGAGGATCTTTCTCACACCAAATGCTACAATTCTGCCTATTGACGGGGCCATCAAGGTGGAAATGGGCCTCGTCACTGAAGATGATTTTATCGGCTAAATCAGCATTTTCATGTTGTCTCTCCAATACCCAATTCACGAACTCCCTTCGTGGTCCATGGTCAGCTGGACATTCTCATTGTGAATTTGTTTTACCAAAATGGTGAAAGTTTTGCGGCTCCAGTTCGCAAATTGCGATCAATTTGAGGTCACAATAATGCTTTAAAAGAGTCAACTGTAAAGAGATTAGTGGATAAATTTGCCAAAACTGGGTCTATTAGTGATGTAAAGACAACAACGCGCCTTCGGCCAGGTCGATCGACCGAAAATGTCGCAGCAGTACGTGATGATATCGCTCAAACTCCATCCACCTCAATTCGACACCGAGCTCAGTAAATTGGTGTATCCAAATCCACTATGCAGCGAATTTTGACGAAAGATTTGCATCTTCATGCATACAAAGTTTAATTGACTCAGATCATGATTCTCCCATTCCAGCCTACCGCATTGACTGTAGGCTGTGTTCCTTTGTCTCATATGTGAAGCGAGTTGGGGATTTATAGCCATCCATGGCTATAAATCGTCGGTAACGCCGTTTCTGCTCTATTGAAAGCAGGCGCGGCACCCATTTTGCGCGCAGCATTCTTATCTTCAAATCTTCTGTCAATATGCGCTGTATAGCATCTTTTGAAATGCCTATCATTTCAGCTAGTTCACACACCTTCAGCCGACCCATCACCCTATACCATTTTGTGGTTTCTCTTAACCGTGTCTGACATGGGCACCTCAATTGTTCGACCACTACGGTGTTCGTCTTGACAGCTCGTACGAGCTCGATTAAACTCTGCATCCCAGTATTTTACAGTCATAATCGAAGGAGCAGACTCCCCCAGAGTAGAATCTGGCTCGGCTTTATTATTGGTTGTACTGTGACTTTTCAAATGAAAATGTTGAATTACATAACGGTAACCAATTTTTCCATGTTTATAAATTCCCTGAAAAGTAAACCAACTTAGTGTATTTGTACCGTTAATACACTCAGGTGGTATACTTTTGATGGCTCAAACAAAAACACTAAACAACGCGCCTTGAAACTGAAAACATTTATTCTTTCCACCATAAAAAAATGTTTCCCACCATTTATACTTGAGGTCGGCTAATTTGTGATTGCCCTCGTAAATTAAAACTTGCAAAAAATAAACTTAATTTCGCAAAATCAGTCAATTTGTGTGAGAAACGCCAGAACGGGCTGCCAATGCAATCAATTTTCTTTCTTACAATTACAGAAAAATAAATTCCCTTGAATCCCACGAGTGAGATATGAGAGAGCTTCTCAGATTTCCTTCTCATGGGTCCTACAGTTGAGCGACGATTCCGAAAATCACAGTTTGAGAAGCATTCACTAGACTTGTCTCCTCTCAAATAATGATAGGTGGTTGTATTGGCGATTGAATCCACGATCATGCTAACGATGGTCACTCGTATTAACCACCGCGCCACGGTTTGTCAAATGCTTAACGTGGCTAAGAAGCTGAGAATGTATGGGTTAAATCGGATATTCGTATGAGAAGAAATCAGTCATTTTGTATGAGAGGCACCAGAAACGGCATAACAATGGCCTTCATTTTCACTTTACCAAACCTTAACTTATAGAAAATCGGTAAATTTTTTAAAATTTACGCCAAATATTATAGAAAAACAGAGTGGATAAAAGCTTAAGTTGCTGTAAAAATTAACAGTAGAGGGGAAAATTGGATTTGTGAAAATCCGTCAACGTCTACGAAGAGTACCAGCATGGTGACCGATATAACACATTTATAGCTGGGCTAACTAGTAGGCTTAAAAAGTCGTGAAGCACATTTGATTAAAATATACTGAGTACTTCAGACGCTTCCTTCTGAATGTTACAATTTTCCCGTATCATTTCTTCAGGTATAAAAATAAAGTTTCATTATTCTGTCGAAAAATTGTAACTAATTGTTTTTCATCAATTTGTCATTAATTTTTCATACAAAAGAAATAGAAAATATAATATTTTCTATTTATCTCTTATATTTATCAGTTTAAATACTCAATTCAAGAAATTAGTTATTAAGTTTTTTTCTATTAATTTTACTACTATCCGTTACGATATTTATAGCTCGCTTCATTTGATGCACAATTGAATGTTCACTTCTAAATCCAATTTTTTCCTCCGCAGGATTCATTGTCTCGAAATGCTTGCAAAATACAGATTTTGTGAAAAAAGTAACAGAAATTGATCTTTTAAAGATCAATCCCACTTAAAAGGATTGTCAACATTTTTTGTCGCCTAATTGGCAAAACTGTCATTTATACTAAAGAGAAGTTTGTTTACAGTGACCGACTTTTTCAGCTCAGCTCAAGCGTAGTTTGCTATTTTTACAACGAATAAAAATATCAAACAAAAATTTGTCCCAACTTCTATATTGCAAATCGCTGGAAATGCAGAAGGAATACAGAACAATTACGGTGAATCAATTTAATCCACAATTCGGGCATATAAGCCGGTATAGTGCATTCAAGAACATTCGGAATGTAGAGAATATTTTAGCTTCAGTTAAAGACATTAATGGCCGACCAGAGCATCAACGTTCTTAAATTAACTTAACATCGACAAAATGAAATAAATAGTGACTGGATATCATAATTTAAGTTTGAGAGAGATAACCGCTGAACTTTCAATGTCTCACGAATCAGTGCGAACTACTGTACAATAGGCTGTTTTCGTATGAAAAGCTTTGCCGCTCAACTAGTTCTGGAAGAACTGACTCTTTGTCAATCGCGTAAAGATCGGTGAAGACATGCCAGAGTAAGTCAACATCGACCCACGAACTATACAAAAAGCTAGGGCTTTACTCTTTCCAAAAAACACGAAAAAGTTGATCAAAAGTTAAGGTAGTGTTGAATATTTACGTTGATTATCGATTATCAACTAAAAATCGGATTTGTGAGAAGAAAACTCTTGGACTTTGCACCATTATAATATCTCATCGTACAGGGTTGTCATTGTGAATTAATATTATTTTCATCATATAATTTTCACTTTATATGAACCCGGATTGCTTTTTTTCTCTTTTCAAAATTGAAACTTCGAGGCATCCGTTTTCTATCTAAAGGGGACATATAAAAGAATTCGCCACAAGATCTTTTCCGGAAAATTTGTTTAAAAAAAATTTGTTGTTGATTGTTCTACTCATTAAAAGGGGCTTACTTTGAAAGCGATACAATAAATTTGAATGAATAATAAATATTTCATGTTTTATTAACCAATTTCCAAAACTATTAAATTTGAACGTGATGAAATAGAACAAGAGGAAGAGGAAAGAGGAAAGAGGAAGAGGAACATTTTTTGAAAAAAAATAAAACTGG
This sequence comes from Philornis downsi, assembly GCA_019455685.1. Lineage (NCBI taxonomy): Eukaryota > Metazoa > Arthropoda > Insecta > Diptera > Muscidae > Philornis > Philornis downsi. Next base: position 5,384,628 of record JAHXMU010000118.1, on the reverse strand, counting down.
TCTTACTATTTGAGTTCTACGTCAGCTCACCTAACTGAAATTTCTATACTGTACTGTGGTATACTGCTTAAATCCAATTTTTTTCCGGTAAAATCGAAATTTTCTCTGTAATTTTCTTAACTGTTTTCAGAATTTTTTTTTTTTTTTTGAACACTTTGTCAAATATACCTATGCATATACTTAGTGTATTCATTGGACGATAATGGTTTGGCTCTTCTAGATCCTTTTAATTTCAACTACTGCTGTGACTGCCCCATTTACCCTAAATCAATCAACGGCCGATTGTTTATATCCGACTGCTGGTGAAATCTTCCAAAACTTGTTTTCTGCCAAGAAAGCAATTTTTTTAAAAAACAGCCCAAATTTTTGCTTCTGCCAAGAAAAACGTGAAAATCTGTTAGACCGTGCAAATTAAGAACGATATTTACCGAAATTGATAACATTACGGTGTGTTCACAAAATAAGATGAATTTTCAAATTTCGCGGGTATTCGACATTCGACTTTCGATTATTGTTTTTTTTTTTTTATATCGGTACACTCGTCTTATAGACCATCACTTATCCTCAATCGTCGGAAAATGCCGTCCTTTCATGGATCTCTTCAATCTTGGGAACGGGAAAAAATCGCAGGGAGCCAAATCTGGTGAATACGGTGGCTAAGGCATGGCAACAGTGTTGTTTTTGGTCAAATAATCTCTCACAAGCAAAAATGAGTGAGCAGGAGCATTATCATGATGCAAAAGCCATGAATTTTTATTTCACAATTCCGGGCGTTTTTTTTTCATATTGCTTCATGCAAACGGCACATAACTTCAAGGTAATACTCCTTATTTACCTTACGGCCTTGTGGTAAAAAATCTTGATGCACTACACCATGGTAACCGAAGGAAACAGTGAGCAAAGCCTTGACATTTGACCTAACTTGGCGTGCTTATTTTGGTCTTGGTTCTCCTAGACTCTTGCATTAGGACGATTGAGCTTTGGTTTCGATGTCATACTCATGATTCGTCACCAGTTGTGACTTTTAAGCAAATATAGATCATCGTTGACGTCATTCAACAATCATTTAACAATTTTTGAGCGATACTCATGCGACGTTGTTTTTGGTCAAAATTCAGCAATTTTGGAACGAACTTCGCTACCACACGCTTCATGCCCAAAATTTTCGAAAAGATTACATGGCATGAGCCAACCGATATGCCGATATCCTCAACAACTTCTCTAATTGTGATTCGACGATTCTCCATAACAATTTTCTTCACTTTCTCAACATGTTCATCGGTTGTTGGCGTCCAGAGCGGGCGTCGTCATTCACATCTTCTCGACCTTCTGTGAAAAGCTTGTACCACTTGTAAAGTCATTTTTTTGACTCGGAGTACTCTCACCGTATGCCACTGTTAACATATCAAGTGGTTTTGTGCACTTAATACCATTTTTTACACAAAATTTGATGTAACTTCTTTGATTTATTATTTTCGATAGCAGAAAATCGCCAACCACGATATCACTTGTCTTATTTATGCCTCTCACAAACAAACTAAACATGCTATATGGATAAAACCGTCAACATGTCTTCGAGACGAGTGTACCAACATAAAACAAAAATAATAATCGAAAGTCGAATGTACGTAGCCCGCGAAATTTGAAAATTCACCTAATTTTTTGAACACACCTCGTACTTTTTCGATCTCCTTAACATCACCGTAAAGGACAATTCATGGAGAGTTGACAAGAAGCCAACCCAAAGTCGCAGATTCAACGAAATCAAAGCCTTGCGCGATCCGAATACAGCTAATGGATGTGTCAGTTGGAAAGATAATTTGCTGCAGTATTATTTTTGCTTCAATTCCAGCTTCTGTGAAGTGCTTTAAAGTCTCTAAAAATGAAATATCCCGATTAAAAAACATAAGCTTACAAAATTTTTTGTAGGATGTATAAAAAATTTGATTTCTTTGATATCCAACGCTTTAATTGAGTCTTCATAGACTGACAAGTTGGTGAGAATTACGTAAGCTCCAATCGTCATTCGCCTATACTTCAGCCTTTACCCATCCACTATAGGTATATTAACCGAAGCTTTCACGATACACTTCGATATTTCATTTTAATATATGCTGAATTTTACATCATGTTCCGGATACGATATTTTTTAAAATCTAGTATTAGAATTAACTTCAGCCTTTTGCTGTTTTTACTTGAGATGATCACACCAAAACTTTTAGCCCTTTAATATCATAACGCAAAAAAGTGACAAGAAATCAGCTGACCAAAATTAAGTTACATTCGAATCGCTTGAAAGTCAAACGACGACTGAGCAATTAAAGTTGTTTAATACCACGTCCAAACTAAATCTACAACAAATTACATCAATAAATCTTTTGGCTTGATTTATTTACCTATATATGAGTTCAACGGGTTTCATTCACAATGAGGAACTTATTAGACAAATACCGTTTTGTATTTACATTAATACGATTAAATCGAATTAATATACGTTTATTAGCACACTTCTGCTTTGCTTCGCCTCTAAGCGAATTAATTATAGATTAGTTAATGAGTTTCTAGTAAAACTAACCCATTCATATGAGAAATCTTATCAGGGAAACAATATGCGTGTATGTCAAATTGTGCAATTGTTTTTTTTTTTAATTCATCTCTGTGGGCTAGGCTAGCTTTAGCATTGTCGCAATATTACAACAACAAAACCAATGATTTATCGCTCATCTGGTCTAATCTATCTTTAGTAATCATCAGAAAATAAACCGAGTTAGCAAATCGGTAAGTAGACCACACCTTCTGTTTTTAAAACTTTGTCATTTACGATTTTGAGAGATTTTTAGAGCAAAAAGGGATAAAGAGATGATTGATTCCTCCGGGTGTTTCTTTTTTCATGCTTTCTTGTCTCTTTTTCAATTTATGACTAGTAAACTCTCCGTGCAAACTCTTGTTATCTAGCAGGCAGTAAAGGTACCAAAATATTTCCAATTATTCTGAAAGCGATTGACAAACTGTGGGTTATGTGTATAATACGAGGTGTGATCAAAAAATAACCGTTATTTTCAATTTTTTCAAAAAGTATTTATTTATTCATCAATAACTATCTTGTCCCCTTCAAAGTAATCGCCCTCAGATATAATACACTTATGCCAGCGTTTTTTACAATCCTCGAAACACTTCTGAAACTCGCTTTTTGGTATCGCCAATAGCTCCTATTTCAATTTTTCTTTTATCTCCTCAATCGTAGCAAAATGCTTTCCTTTCATCGGTGACTTCAGTTTTGGGAAGAGGAAAAAGTCAGCAGTGGTCAAGTCCGGTGGTGGCATGATTGCGGTTTTGTTTTTGGCCAAAAACTCACACACAAGCATCGATGCGTGAGCTGGTGCAAAATCCATGATTGGTTTTTCTACAATTCTGTGCATTTCTGACGAATTGCTTCGCGCAAATGGCGCATAACTTCAAGGTAGTATTCATTAGTATTCATCATCATGAGAGAAAATGAAAATGAGGTAAAAATTATATTAAAAAAAATCCATAAATATTATTTTTTGCGCTGTATACATATATTTTTTAAATATAAAATATAAATGTATGTATAGAAATATTTTTTTTAATATGTGTACTATATTTTTACTAAACACCGAATTAATTTGTTTGTGACTTTCTCCTTTCCTTAAAAAGCTTCTAAAATGTTAAGTGCTTTCTGGGAAATTTTTTATAGTTACTTCCTGAAACAAAAAAATAGATTTCCTATAGAAAAAAGGGATTTTGTTTTAGGGATTTTCTGAAGCGTAAGGTTGGCAGTACTGAACACATGTCTTTTATGGCTGCAGTGTCCATTAGAGTTTTAAGACGATCGGAAATGTTCGGCGGAGCCGAAGAAACAGTTTTAACATTACCAATAAAGAAATGATGGCACAAGTGTATTATATCTAAGAGGGACTACTTTAAAGTAGAAATTGATGAATAAATAAATACTTTTTGAAAACAATTGACAATAACGGTTAGTTTTTGATCACACCTCATATATAAATATATTTGTGTTTTATTATGTGGTGTAATAAGTTTTAATACTATGTTGAAAACACTCCGTTATCCAACTTATGTTACTACCATCATCCGTTTCAGACCTGTGGAGATTTTTCTAATTTTTCGATTATATCCTATCTCAGTTTTGTTCTTCCGTCTAAATAAAATTTCTCTTCAATGCAATTTTTTCCGCACATTAGCTACAATGAACAACACCATTCCTATCCAGAAAAGGAGAAGTCAAAGCGACCGGAAGCACACGAGTGTGCAAAAATAGCATTTATGCAGGTTTCTGATTTCATAACATATTATTGTTGTATTGTTATTAAGCAAGTGATTTCCTTCCTAAATATTTAATGTTGGTTTTGCCATATAAATCACAACCCAATCCAACTATATTTTCCAGCAAAATTTCAGTGTAAATCCATTCACTGAGATGAAACTATATTAATATTATTATTAATGTTAACAAGCTTAATATTATTGCAAAACGAAAACAGACATTACAAAACTCCCGACTTCATGCTCACCCTAACATTCATTAATCCATTTCAATTCATAAGACATCTCTATATTTCCCATATCTGTCGAGATGAGATTAGAAAATTTGTATTTAAATTTGTTTAGAATCGCCAATTTTTATATAAATCTCTTCGATTGCTTCCTCAGTACACGCTTGTGTCTACAACGTAACGCACGGAATATTAAATGAGCGACAAGGCGCTTCAACAGAATTCGTAACATCGCGTATAATACTTGATGGTTTAAGTTTGGATTGATAAATATGCAAAGCGTAAAGTAAGTGAAATAATGAAATAAACAAGATCAAATTTCAACTTGTGCTTCAATTACGGTCGACCTTCGTCGCCTGAATATATCCATATTATAATGTGTAAGCAATAGTTCTGAATTTATGTGGGTGAGACGTTAACGGTTCTGTTTGACACATCTAAACTACACACATACACTTGTACACGGAAGGTCGAACGAGATAACATACTCAAGAAGCGAAGGTCGGTCCATTTAAAGCGAACATAAGTTCTAAACTATCAATCAAATTTGTCTACTCTTGCAGGAGAGTGTAATCAAATATTCTCATAATCAGTAAACAATATGCCATGGAAACCGCTCTTCTCCTCGGTCATCTTTATCAGCATTCTGAGTGGCTGTCTTGCGAAACCCACATCATTTGCCGCTACCACCGAATCATGTAATGAAAGTGAAATTATCAAAGTGAGCGATAGCGATGCAAACGTTATAGCGGGCAAAGAAACAGAATATCGCGCCCAATACGCCGCCCAAATGTTATCGTACATGAATCGCTCAGTAGAACCATGTGATGACTTTTATGAGTACGCCTGCGGTGGCTGGAAGACTACAATTAAACCGCGCCAGACCGATCACAAACGCGGCAACCTAATCGACATTGACTACAAGTTAAGTGACATTGCAGAAACGATACTGCAAAGAGATCACATTAATGATGTGGCCCCTGAGTACAACGACGAATTTCAGTTGGCAAAAAAGTTCTATAAAAATTGTCTCGAAGCTGATTTATACCCCATGCGGAAGTCAAAGATGTATTTGGAAGTTATTAAAGAAATAGGTGGATTTCCTGCCATTGACCCCCTATGGAATGCTTCAAAATTCAGTTGGCTCAATATGAGTGCCCATATGAGCAATTACGGTGCAGCCAATTTGATTAAGGAAATGATTACACCTCAATACCCCTTCGAACCATATTTTCTGGTGCCAGAATTTGGTTTTGACATTGAACTTCATCATGATACCATCATGAACACGTCATCGAATGCCTATCTGGATAATAAAAAGGTTATGCATGACGTACTGACGTTATACGACGTTTCAGAGGAACAAAGAGATACCGTTGTCAATGATATATTCGAGTTTTTATCTGCTATTCTAAATGTAACCAGCAAATTTAATGAAGACATTCAGATATGTAATTTATTGACGCTGACTATGGAAGAGCCTCAAATAAATGCATTGAATGAATTGTGGGTTGACTATTTCCAAATAGCTTGGATGCATCTGGATGACTTATACGAACAAAGCGGGCAGCCATGTGCATACCTGTATCATGAGGTGCATAACATCTGTAATAAGTATAAGGAAGCCGTGGCCAACTATCTGTCTTTGAAATTTCTATATAGCATGGATGCTCGTCTTAAAGATGGCAAATTTCAGAAGGATTACTGTATCGGCACGCTAAGGAAATCAATGACGTACTTTTTTGATCATATATACATGAAGGTGAGTTAAATTTCCGCAGGCTGTAAAATGTTCCTACATGGAATTAGAAGTTTACTACAGCATTTCTGGGTGATATTAAACGAAATGTGAGTTAAGTGAAACAGTTTTCAAATTGTATGGAGGAGGTTATGTTCAAGTCGAATGAAACTATTTAAATTGATTGGAATCATTTTCAAAGTTATCTTTTTTTCCATTAAGTGAAAGACTTTTCGATTGAAATTCAATCATTTTCAAATTAAGTGGAACTCTATCAGAAATAAATTCAAACGTTTCGCGAACCTTATTTAATCTTTTTCATTTCTATTTCAACTTTCACAAGTTATTTAGACAATTAAAAAATTTTACTTTTGTTTCGGCTTTCTAAATTCAATTCAAATTACATCTGAAACGAATTCAGTAATTTATATTTTTTTAAAATTGAAGTTGCCCATATTATACCACATATATTGACAAGTAAATCGTTCAGCAACTGAATCAGAACCAATATTATTTGTACTTCTGTTCCGAATTTACGTATTAGAATCAAAATCGGTACAGGAACTTCAGTCAGGTAAACTGACTTACATATATCTTTACCCACCGTCCTTAGGGGTGGCTGCAAAAAAGGAAGGAAAGCTTAATAAAAGAAGCAAGAATGTAACTTTCTGAAGTTCTCCATCATATATTTTTGACAAATTGGTCAGTTTGTGGTATTTCAAGAGGCGTGATCATTCAATATATTTTCATTTGCAATATGAAATTCCTGATGCATGCAAAATTGTACTGAATATAGCGAAAATGAATGAAATATATAAATCTAGGAGTATACAAATTAAATACAGTAATTATATGTATAACGCAATATAGTTAACAACAATTTAACTAACTTCAGGATACGAATTAGTGATTGCGGCGAAAACAATAAATTTCAATAAATTAGCCAATTTTTATGGGATGTATCAGAATGGGAATGGCAACGTTACCCATTTATGAGGCGTAGTTACTTGATCAATTTTTCCATAAAACAATGTAATGGATAAAAATCTAGGTTATTTAGAAATTACACAGGATTGAAGGAATTCGGAAAATCGCCCAATTTGTATGGGAGCTACCAGAATGTACTCCGTTTTATTTTGAGACATTTCTTCGACAAACGCTCAACGTGTGGCAATACTCGTATATGGGTTAATTTGGTTATTTGTATCGGGTGTATTGGAAGGAGTGGAATTCGGGCAATTTTTTCAGGTTACACCAGGAATTATGGAACAAAGCAACGGACAAGAAATTGAGTAGCTGCAGGTTACGGATGAGAAAATTTACTCAAGTTTTAAGAAGTTCCATAAAGATTTATGGCAAATATCATAACCACTAACCAGCCAGCCAGCCTGCCAGGCGGACGGCCTTCACTTAATCGGCTTAAAAAGTGACGAAACGCATTAGATCAAAAGATGCTTGGTAGTTACATTTTTGCCGTACCAAATAATATATACATATATATTCATTTCTCCGGATAAAGGTATGCAAATTTTCGGTTCCATTTCGGATGTAAGAAACGGAATCTGAATCAAATCTCTTTACAGACAATGTAATTTATAGAGGTTGAATAAAATTTTAAAGTTTTAATTATCCTTTTGCATATAATTTGAGTAAAAGTTTTATTTAATTTTTAAATATTTGAATTTTAACTAAATGAAAACATTTTAGTTAATTCGAACATGGCTTAACTTCATTTGAAAATGCTATAAATTTATTTAAAATTCAAAAAGTGAACCCTCTTTTCGGCTCTTGTGAACTCACAATACGAGGCGCCTACTTTAAGTTTCCATTTAGAAATTACAAAAAACTATTGATGAACATGATAATGCGGTCCCATTTCATTCTCAGAACTAAGTTAGTTAATAGTCTGATCCGCGCTAAATTTTTCTGAATTTAATGCAACTGAATAAAAGATATGAATCCAGTAATAGAATATATAGGTATAAATAAGGCAATTTGTATGGGAATTTTGCCAAGCAAACATTGCAATACAAGGAACAAGCAGTGCGGAAATTTCAATTGCGTCAACTGGCTTACAAGAAACTGAACTGGCTTGGCAAACAATTAGTGAGTCAGAAAGGAAGCGTTAAATCGGTAATTTCTTATCAAAAAATACAGAGAATTAAAGCGTCAGAAAAGAAGCAAAATCATCCTAAGGGGAATGGCAAAGCAATTAATTATCATATGTAGAAGATTTCTAAGCGTCTGATGCGTACTAAATAAGGTGCACTTGCATGACTGAACTTGGTGTAACTATATAAAAGATATAAACCTAAGAACATATCGGTTAAATCGGTCATTTTATGAATGTACTGAAAGAAGCATGGTCATCCCGGAAAATTCGCAAATTTGTCTCATTCTGAGACTTTACAAGCATTAATCGTTTACCAGCTTTCAGTAAATTTAATGAGAATGGGAAGATGATATGAACCTGAAAATACATGGGTTAAGTCGGTCATTTGTATGTGGTGCGATTAATCGATCATATCAGAACAATAAAGAAAAGTTTAGATCACTAGGTAATTCAGGCTACGAATTAAAGGCTAGAGAGAAAACGTTTGATATTGGAAATAACATCTCCAGCTACGATCTGACGAGATATTAAGCCGTGCCAAATTTTGGAATGTATCATATAGATTGTCATTACCGTATTTCATTTTACCTAATTCTGGCTTTTTAATTAAATGTTTCCTTGTTTGTTACAGGTTTTCTTCAACAACGACGTTCGCAATGATGTTCAAAGCATGATGAAGGACATACGCCTAAGTTTACACACAGTGCTGCAGGATGCCGATTGGCTTGATGAAAGCACCCGAAAAGCTGCATTGCTAAAAGAATCCTCTATGGCCGAATACATTGGACGATATGAAAATCCCGACGTAATTAAGCGCCTTTTAGCGGAATTAAAAAAATTAACGTTTGTTGAAGGAAATTACGAGGCAAACAACCTTAATTTGCGTACATTCAGACAACGAATGACGCGCTACAATGGACTGCACCACAAAGAGCTAACCAATACCACTAAGCCTCTAGACCTATTGGTAGGTATGCAAGTCAACTCATTTTACTATAATCTTGACAATGCCATTTACGTTATGGCCGGCATTCTTCATCCGCCGGCATTCCACCAAGCTTGGCCGAATGCTCTGAAATATGGTACACTTGGTTTTTTGGTCGGTCACGAGTTCATTCATGGCTTTGATACGGTCGGTGCAAAATATGATGATACTGGAAGTGATAATTACTGGTGGTCGTCGAAATCAGGAAAGGTATTCGATGATCGTTCCCAATGTTTTGCGGAGCACTATGAAAATTATACGATACCCGAAATTAATCGTTCAATCAATGGAAACATGACTAAAGATGAAAACATCGCCGATGCCGGTGGAATACGCTTGGCTTTATTAGCGTATCGGCGTTACATTAAGGACGTAACAAAAAACTCAGATACAACGTCCATCTACCATAAAGAAGAACAAATGCCCGGCTTGGACTTGTCACCGGAACAATTATTTTTCCTAGGCTCAGCTCAACTTTGGTGTTCTGCCTACAAGGAAGCCCATTACTGGCAAGAGCTGTCCAATGAACATACGATAGATAAATATCGTGCTTTAGGTATTGCGTCGAACAACGCTGACTTTGCGCAAGTTTTCAATTGTCCACGTGGCAGTAATATGAATCCAGCTTCGGATAAGTGTCAAATATGGTAACTAAGTTAGATATGTAATAATTTTGGTAATACACTATTTAAGTTTACCTATTGCGACTTTTATTTGAATGTAAAATTAGTAGGTAACGTATATATATGTATGTATACTGGAGGCATGGCTTATTCATCACAATGCTACAGGTATATGCAAAATTTGTACTTTGACGCAAGATATATATTTAGTAATCCAAAACATTGCGTTAATTTCCGATAATAAACTCGTATAACGGGTGAAGAGCTATACAATAGGTGTGACACGTTAGAATTACGAAGATTGCATTTATTCATACCGTTTATGGCGGGGGTGCAACATTAGGTAGAATATATACACATATGAGGGCGGTCCAAAAGCTAGCCGACATGACGTATAGATGGCGCCAGTAGTTAAAAAAATATTTTGGTAAAAAATGGCAACCTGTTTAGCATTTTTATTTGAGCCATCAAAAGTTAACAATATCAGTGAATTTGTTGTATAATTCAATATTTCCATTTGAAAGCTCTCAGTCCAACATAGAGCTAAATTCTACTCTGGAGGAGTCTGTTGCTTCGTTTACGACTGTAAAATATTAGGTAGCAGAGAGCAAACGAGGCCGTACCAGACAGGACACCGTTAAGAAAATCCACAAAATGGTATTGAATGACCGTCGGCTGAAGTTGCGTGAGTTAGCTGAACTGATAGCCATTTCAAAAAGTGATATAGAGATGTGATAAAAAAAATGGTTTTTTTCAAATTTCGATTTTCGCATTTTTTTTTTTTTTTTTGTTATGTTGGTACACATGTCTGTCATATATGTTGACAATATCAGCCATTTTGGATTGTCAGTTTGTTTTTTGACAGATAAAAAAGTTAGTCGTGTTTTGGTGTTCTCTTCGATTTTTTACTATTCGAAAAAATGGATCAAATAAACTGTATTAAGTTTTGTGTCAAAAATGAACATTTGAAATGTTGACTGTGGCGTTTGGTCATAAGGAATACTACCTTGAAGACACCGATGAAAGGAATGCGTTTTGCTACGATTGAGGAGATGAAAGAAAAATAGAAACAGGAGCTGTTGACGATACCAAAAAGCGAAATAGAAGTATTTCGAGGATTAAAAGAAACGCTGGCACACGTGTATTGTATCTGAGGGGGATTAATAAAGGAAATAAAATAGAAATTGATGAATAAATAAATATTTTTTGAAAAAATTGAAAATAACGGTTATTTTTTGATCGCATATATATTTTTTGATCAACTATAGTGACCGAAGATCTGAAGATGAGAAAGCTCTATGAAAGATGGGTGTCACTCTTGCTTTCAATAGAGCAAAAATAGCCAAACAGTAGAGTGTTTGGCGATGTTTCACCGCAATAACGCTGAATTTATGCGTCGATTTATAACCATGGACGAGACATGGGTCCACCACTTCCCACCTGAGAACAGTCAAAGTAGTGGACTGGAATGGGAGAATCGTGTCCAAAGAAGGCGAAGACGGTTCCATCTCCAGGCAAGGTCATGGCGTATGCGCATGGGATTATTTTTATTAATATACATATGTTCCGAAAAGAAAACAGAGGGAATCCAACGACGAATATTATTCTAATTTATTGTAGCGTTTATGTGATGTAATTATGGGGAAAAGACCGCATTTTGGCGAAAAAGAAACTGTTGTTTCATTAAGACAATGCTTCAGTTCACACATCTACTATTGCGATGGCCAGTTGCCAAATTGCTTCATAACATACATTATTCGCCAGATTTAGCTCCCTTAGGCTATATTCTATTTTCAAACTTGAAAAAATGGCTCGGTGCTAAACGATTTGCCAACAATGAAGAGATTTTTTATTATAAAATGAATTATAAAAGCTTTTGAATATATCTGAAAAAGGTATATCGATCTAAAAGAAGATTGTGTTGACAAATTAAGAACATTTTTCCAACGTTTTTGTGTGTTCTTTGTTATGTCGGCTAATTTTGGAACCGCCCTCATATGAATTCACATCCAGTCGACATGAAGCAGTTAACAAATTATAAAGAAATTCGTAGTAAACTTACTTTACGGTTGTTGAGATTCGTCAAAAATTTTTATCATGAACAGGATATTTTATATCAAGTCGAAAAAAATCTCCCCAGTCCATATGAGTACTTCCTGATTTGCTGGCTCTCACATCTAGAACATACGATATGGTCTATATGCCTTGCTTTTAGTTTTTTAGTATCTGGACGATATAGGCATCATTTAGAATGTTTCCTTAGAGTAATCATTTTGATGCATCATATCAAAACTAAAAAAAAAGAATTAAATGCTTTGGTTTTGCATGGTTCTATTATTACCCAATACCAGTTAAATTACGAACTAGAGTTCGTTCATTGTATGTTGTACTACAAATAATATTAAATTTTGCTGAACCGCATCAGAATCTATGTTAATGTATTAAAACCTGTCGAATTTGCTTCCAACGTGTTTTATACCGTCGGAATAACGCCATTCTATAATAGCCAACAGGTTTTAAATCCAAACGAATGATGTCTCAATTAACGTAAAATAATTCAATGAAATATGCTTCTACCCTAATTGTAAACAGAATTACTTGATTTTGTAAAGCAAGTGAAGGGGCATGCAATAAAAAGGTAGGCGAAGCCGAAGCTTAAATATCCTCAAGCACAGACTGTGATTCACAGTGTTGAAAACGATGTACTCGTACCGATTCAGCGTAAGATAAACTGATTGAAACCATTCATCTATTTAGCAATACAGTGAACATGACATTTTCTGCAGTCTATAAACTAGAAGTTAAAGAATTATGGCGGAAAATCGATCAATTTGTGTGGAAGGTATGAAAAGTTGTGTGACAATGTGGTCCATTTTCAATTTCAGACAACATAATGGGTAGCAAATTTGTCAAAATTTTATGTAACTGCATAGAAAATACAAACCTACGAATAATTATGTTAAGTCGGTTATTTGTATAGGATGTGTCTGAAGGGAAGTTTAAACGATCGCTTGTCTTAGATTTAACCAACAATTATAATTTAAAGTAACCGACAAAACAATATTTCAGAAAATTGGTAAATTAATGTTGGTTGTAACAGAAGTAGTAAGCCGATATAGCGCTTTTACAAACCCGACAACGATTTCAATCGATTTAAATAATAAATATAATAATTTGATCTAAACAAACTTGGTACTATAGGGTGGCGCATAAGCAACATTAGGATTTGATCAGTGAGTACATTTTTTGTTTAAGTCTTTTTTTCATCTCTTTACAGAATTAATTAAATTATACTTGGAAAATTATAATGGAAAGGCTCAGCACAGAACAAAGACCAAAGTTGTTCAATTTTACTTTGAAAGTTGAAGCATTCGATTATTCAGATCATATTGAAATTTCTTTCATGTACGAAATGCTCTTAGTGCTCCAACAATTTACCGATTGGTTCAGCGTTTTGGGCAACAAGGGTCTGTCTGTGATCTTCCGCGTGCTGGAAAACCTCGTGCAAGTGACCATTGCTCGAGTGCAAGCAAGTATTGAGGAAAACCCCGAAACTTCTACCAGGCGACGTTCTCAGCAGTTAGAGATGTTTAGGTGGTCTTTGCAAAGAATTGTACATATGTTATATCTTTTCCCATATAAGATGCAATTGGTTCACGAGTTAAAACCAAATGAGGCACAAAAACGCATTTAATATAGTCGCCGTTAACGTTACTTATGCGCCACCCTATATAAGCATTCCCTTCTGGATGTTCCATTTTTGTCATATCAAAGAATGCGTACCTTCATACCCTTCACAGATAGGTGCTCGAAGTGTTAATAATTTTATGCTACTGCAACAACTAAACGGCTAATAACAGCGCGCTCATTTTATGACAGCGTCAGTATGTCAGGTTGTTTAAAAGCATACAAATGTGTATTATTGTGTCGACAATTTTGTTCCGCTTTATTTGGCAAAAATGTCGACAGAGTAATGAAAATTATCAATTCAAAACAGTTTTTAGCACAATTTTCAGCTACCGGGCAACCGAAGCAATGCTTACAGGACGCCTTGATTTGGTTGCCCATAAACTAAAATGTGCGCAAAAAAACTGTTTGAACCATTTAAACAAGTCTTGATACAAAGCACAGCTCGATATATGGGTGTCACACGACTTATCGCAATACAATCTCATGGAATTTCCATCTTGGATTCGCTCTTAAATCTCACTGAAATCGACCCCTTTCTACACCGGCTGGTTACTGGTAATGGAAAGTAGGCTACTTATGACAATGCCAAGTGGAAACGGTTGTGGCCGAATAGCGGTAAGCCGGCACAAACGATGGCCAAGGCAGTATTGAAGGTCAGAAAGGCTTTGCTGTGTGTTCGGTGGGATTCGCGGGGTGTTATTTATTATGCTTCTCCAAGGCCGAACTATTGTCGTAATACGAACCTGTACTGTTAAAAATTGGAGCGTTTGAAGAAAACAATCATTCGGAAATGATCAGTTTTGAACAAAAATAATTTTATTCCATAAGGACAAACACATCGATAACGACTCCGGGTACCTGTTTGTGAGATTCTTATGCAGCCATCTCATAGTCCGAAGTGATTACCACTAGTTCTTGTCTGTAGCGAATAATTTTGTTAATGAAAAATTCGCCTCAAGAGAAGATTGTCAAAATCACCTGTCCCAGTTTATAGCCAATAGTGACGAGGCTTTCTATCAGAGAGGCATAATGGAATTATCTTCAAAATGGCAACAAGTTATCAAACAAAACGGTGCATTTTTCACATAAATCAGATTATTTTAACTATGCAAATCATAGTAATTTTGTTATGCAAAATTAATGAATATCTTTTTATTGCATCTAACATTTTGAAGAGCCTACACAGGTCCACTGAAACTTTACACGCCGTAATTTGTTCCTGTGCTGTAACCGTACAATCTCACCGAATCTGTTCCGCTATCTCCGGGGATTTTCTTTTTCGCCTGTAATTGATAACCGGCTTATTTTATTCGTTTCAAGCTTGATCAGGAGTAAAACATAGTTATCCATTAAGTGGCTTCAAAACCGCCATTCTGGCAAGGCTGCCAGCTGATAAATACCTGTCATCTGAAGTATTAGTTATTTAGTAAAAGATTTGCTATTTACGAATATGGATAGTTGAACAAACAAAAAAACGCGTAAAAATAGTTAAAACTCACTACGTGATGATTCAAACGTGGTGATTCAAACGTGGGCTTTCAATAGAACAAAATTTTCTTCAGCAAAGAAGCTAATTTCTCACTCAGTGGTTACGTCAAGGAGCAAAATTGTCTCATATGGGGCTGGGAGAACCCAAAGTGATTGTGGAAAAGCCATTGCCTTCGGAAAAAATGACTGTTTGGTGCGCGTCATGGTCTGGAAAAGTCATTAGGCCGTATTTTTTTGCGAAAATGACGCAGAAGGATCCAATGCTGCAACCAATCCAGAGGCGATCATTTAAATGACATTGTATTTCGTACATAATGACAAGGTCCAAGCATTATAATGAAATAAAAGTTTCATCTAAATCATCGCTTTATGTGTGTTTTATTTAACTTTACTTTTGAAACCGAAAAATGAATAATCCTATATTTTGTTCAGGTTAAAACTATTTATGAAAGTGAATTTAAATATCCCATCCAAATAGTTTTGAACCTTAAAATTGTTGTTTTTATTATAACTTTTGAAATGTTTACTCTAATCAGCCAAAAAAAAGTGCTTACAAAAATCTTTTCTCACTGTAACTTCTTTTGCATTTAACACCTTTTAGTGGCTGGTTGTTGGCAACACTAACTGTGGATCATCGAAAAGCGTTATCGCTTTTTCCAATCCGGTTTGAAGCATGCAATCCATTCAGATTGCAGCGTATTTGTGAATACGATAAGCCAGTATGATAAATATCGTGTATTTAAAATTTGCTTTGTATTAAAAAATATCTGGTCCCACCCCCGGATTCATATGCCATACGAAATATTAAACGCTTTCCTACATAACATACAAACGATCAAAATGCCTGGGTTAAAAAAACCATTAATTAATAAGAGTATCTATTATTTCGTCCGCAACTGCATTTTTTAATTATTAACACCGTAGTAGTCAATAACGCTAATAAACCGGCCGAATATAATTTTTTTCTCTAAACATTTACTGGTTTGCATTCTTAAGATGAAATCAGAATATAAATTTATATATTAAAATATCTGTTATTGAATTTTTTTAAACAAATCAGTATAGAAGTGACTGTAAAAGCGCGAAGATAACAAAACTTGTAATAACGGAATAGTGAAAGTGTAGATAAATACTATTTAATATTTCCGACAAAAAAAAACAGATTTAAATCATATTCAGTTTTAAAGGTCAATTGGATGTTAACCTCTAGACAAATTACTAAAAACGTCAGTATTTTTCGCCGAACGCTGATCTAACTTCAAAATAAAGTGATATAATAAAATAACAGACTAGAGAAAGAAAGCAATAATTGCGTAAAACTTTAAATAAGTACTAAATACTAAACTTTCAGTCCAATGAACTTACATATACCTTCACCTAAAGTCTTTTTGTGTTGCTGCAAAAACTACTCTGAACTAAATCACTCCGTTTGAGAAATGTAGAAGGACCACCAATTTTTGCTAAATCTGCCAAATTGAATATATTGTGCTCCAATAGTCATAGCAGTGCAATCTATTTTCATTCGCAGTACTAAATGCCTGGAGTGTGATCATTTTTATTGAATATATTAATAATTGAATGAAAGGTACGAATCTAGGAATATCAAAGTTGAAAAATGTGATTTCTACCAGTGAGGGCGTGGTTATATCATCGGCTTTTTCACATTTTACCCACTATAATATCGCTATGCAACTGATAATTTTAGATTAGAATAATAGATTACTTTGGAAAATCAAATTTCGATAAATCGAT
>JAHXMU010000118.1:5348064-5367691 GCA_019455685.1 Philornis downsi | reverse complement strand
TGTGGGAAGTACCAGAAGGGAAATGGTTACTTGATCGACCACATATTAAAAAAGTGTTTTTATTATTTAACGTTTCCTTTAACATATATTTTTATCTTATTTTTAAGTAAGGGAATTTTCATTGACAGCTGGAAATGTGCTGTTACGCGATTTTTAAAGATGGAAAGAGCAGTGACGTTACTTGCTATAGACCGATATCCAAATTGAGAAGCATTTCTAAAGTTTTTGAACATGTTATTTATGAAAAGTTGATTTTCTCAACAAAGTCAACAATTTCTCCTCATCAACATGGATTTTTTCCTGGTAGATCTACTATCACAAATTTATGTTCTTTTAGTGAATACTGCATTTCATCTTTGGAACACGGTAGTCAAGTTGAGACTGTGTTCACAGATTTTTCTAAGGCTTTGGATAAGATATCGCATCATATGCTGTATTAAAGTCGATGAGATTCCACTCAACAGTTTTAAAGTGGATAAAATCATATTTAACTAATAGGCAGAGCAAAGTTGTTATTATTCATTGTGGCATATATTCAAACTTCAGGTGTGCCACAAGGAAGTATACTTGGGCCGTTTTTATACACACTATTTATTAATGGCATATCAACTTGTTTCTATAAGTCACAATTTTTGATGATGATCTAAAAGTATTTTTAAAAGTTTCTACATTTAATAATGTCTTAGATATTTAGAAAGACATAGACAGTCTTAATAATTGGTGCCTTTTAAATAAGCTTTCATTGAACACGGATGAGTGAATTCTTTTTCTCATTGCAGAAATCCGATTCATGCAATGTTCAAAATTGGTAAATTTTCTCTGAAATCGTCTAGTTCGAAACTGGATCTAGGTGTTCTATTCGATTTCGCTTTGGCATTTATTCCGTAAGTCAATTATGTTGTTCCCGAGGCATATAAAGTTCTTGCGTACATTAAAAGGAATTGCTCAGAATTTTGTGACCCCAATACATTTAAAATCATTTTTACATCATATGTTAGATCTAAGTTGGAATATGCCACCATTATTTGGTGTCCTCATTCCAATATTCAGGTGTAGCCTGCGTTTGTAAAGTTTGCTCTTTCTTCATTTAGATTTGAAGAACCTCTCCCAACCTACAATTCAAAATGCTAATTACTTGGGTTACAGACATTAGAATGTCGTCGTAACTTCCAGACAGCGCTATTTGTTTTTAATATAATCGGTGGTTACATCGACTGTTCTAATCTTTTGGCACAGATTCCGGGGAACACATATTTTTGATATACCTCGGCACTTTACTTCTTATGCGAAAAACATTGAATGTGAGAAGCTCTCCCATGTCTCATTCATTAGATGCAAAATAATTTGTTTTACCTCCTACATTCATACCTGTTATTCAATTGTCACAAAAGCAGTATTGTGCATTAATTCAGAACATTCATTAAAAATAACCCAGTAATTTGGCGCTCTTCTAGCTATAAATAACACAGTTCACTTGACTGTTCCTTTGAAAAAGTTTCTACGAATAAATTTTTCTGTATGAAAATATCGAGTCGCCGACTTAAAAGTCCACTGCCGTACCGTGATATGCATTTGAAACCATCAGAGACTGTCGTCAAATTGTTTTGATAGTTGAATTTAACCATATTTTTTGCCATATTGTAATTTTAGGCCTGTTTATACCAACGCAACACAACAAAACCTAGTTAAATGACAAAAATTTATTTATATAAAGGGTGTCCAAACAAGAAAGCAAGATTTAAATGACTGATGCAGCAATTGAATTGTTTCTCTGGCTGTATAACATGTGGCGCCGTCTTAGGGAAACTACATGCCCTCCACATTCATTTCTTCAATTCTAGGCACGAAAAAACTGGTTACCATTTCTCGATGCCAAACACCATTGACTGTTTGAGCTTGAGATGCCTCATTTTCATAAAAAAAAATGTCCAATGATTCCTCCAGCCCAAAATCCACACCACACAGTGACACGTTGAGGATGCATTTGCTTCTCGTGAATCACTCGAGAATTTTCCTCAGCCCAAATGCAACAATTCTGCCTATTGACGAAGCCATCAAGATGGAAATGGGCCTCGTCACTGAAGATGACTTTATCGGCAAAATCAGCATTTTCATGTTGTCTCTCCAACACCCAATTAACGAACTCCTTCGCTGTCCATGGTCAGCTGGCTTCAGTTCCTAAGTCAATTGAACTTCGTATGCATGAAGATGCAAATCTTTCGTCAAAATTCGCTGCATAGCGGATTTGGAGACACCAATTTGCTGAGCTCGGTGTCGAATTGAGGTGGATGGAATTTGAGCGACATCATCACGTACAGCTGCTACATTTTCGGTCGATCAACCTGGTCGAAGGCGCGTTGTAGTCTTTACATCACTAACAGACCCAGTTTTGGCAAATTTATCCATTAATCTCTTTACAGTTGATTTTTTTGGAGCATTATTGTGATCCCAAATTGTTCGCAATTTGCGAACTGTAGCCGCAAAACTTTCACCATTTTGGTAAAACAATTTCACAATGAGAATGCGCTGTTCATTTGTGTAGCGCTCCATTTTTACTAACCTCGTACTTTCTACTAGCAAACAATAACAATTGTTCAAATGTCATACAATGACACTTCGAATGGCGCCAAAGTTAAATCTTGCGTTCTTGTTGGGACACCCTTTAGATTCACACATTAGAGCGACTCGAATAATAGGCTACGAATACACTGCAGCGACATATTTAAAAAACGTTGTTTGTAGCGTTTCGACAGTGTTTGTATGTTATTCGTTTTCTCTGAATGTGTAAACATAAATAGATTGAATAAAAGGAAGACAATTAATATTTTATGTAAAATCTAAACAACTGCCAATAATTATAAATTTTTCTTCTTAACCTTTACGTTTAGTAACAAGCGGCAATGACAAAAACAGACGGTTGAAAAGAAACATATTAAATTTTATTGCTCGGAAAGGCAAATTTTTGAAGCTGAAATGATTTGTCGCATTGCGCCAGTATAAACAAGGCTTTCAATTTTGAAGCGATTATCTAAAATTCTGTTTTGAAATATTTAAAATGGGTGTAAGGCTTAACATATAAAGACTTTTAAAAATATACTTTTTTTGTCTCCTATTTTAAGGAACCCAACATTTCCCTAAGGAGTGGACTTTGCCGACCCAAATCTGCCCCTCCACATAAGATATATAAAACATCAATAATATATTGACTACTTTCAGCAGATTTACCATAATAGAACGACATCCGTAATAAAAATGATCAAGTCCAATGGTGTAGTAATTATTTTGTTACTACTTGTTATGATATTATTATGCACTGTTGGCTTTTCAAAATGCACCGAGTCAGACAACATGGACGGCGCTGATCTTAGCGCTGATTCCACTGCCGAAAGTCGTTCTGATTATGCTGCCCAAATGCTGTCCTTCATGAATCACTCAGTAGAACCATGCGAAGATTTTTACGAATATGCCTGTGGTAATTGGAAAAATGTCATTAAGCCACGGCTGTCAGAAAGAAGACGAAATTATTTATTAGATATTGAATATAAACTGTTAGATATTACGGAAGAAATAATTGAGAGACCCCATATCGATGATATTCTTCCAGAATATGCCGCAGAGTTCAAATTGGCTCAAAAATTCTATCGCAATTGTCTCGAGTTCGATCTAACAGTAATGCAAAAATCGGCAGAGTACTTACAAGTAATTCAAAACATTGGTGGCTTCCCCGCCGTAGATCCCCACTGGAATGCAGCAGACTTTAGCTGGCTTAACATGAGCGCTCACATGAGTAATTATGGTCTCAAAAGCCTGGTAGAAGAAGGCATAGCCAGTCAGTTTCCCTTCACTCCTTACTTCGAATTACCCATTATTGGATTCGATATTGCGCTACACAATGACAGTATCGGAGATAAGACATCGAATGCCTACCAAGCCAATGAAAATAGTATGCGCAACATTTTAACAGCATACGATGTAGCTGAAGATCAGATAGAAAAAATTGTCAATGATGTATTTGATTTCTTTAAAAATGTGCTGGAAATATATCAAGAATTTGATGAGGACCACTATAAGTGTGAATCCTTGGGTGCTAATGAATCATCAATAGCTGAATCTATAGATGAACAGTGGCTGGCATATTACGATATAGCATGGCTGGGCAAAATTCAGACGGTTGATGATGACAATAAGCCTTGTACTTATTTGTATCACAAATTAAACAAGATCATTGAAGAGCAACCGGAAGCAGTGGCTAATTATCTATCGATGAAATTTATATACCATCTAAATACAAAACTCGCAGACTCGTCATTTCAAAAGGATTACTGCTTATCGAAAATAAGAAAAGTTATGATTCACTTATTCGATCAGCTGTACATGAAAGTGAGTATTATTACATTAGAATATTCAGTTATTTGCTAACATTCTTAATATTATAATTTGTAATCTTTATTTATGTAGTTTAATAACAAAAAGTTTGATTTAATTTTTTTATAATTTTTTCTATTTTTTTTTTTTTTTTATTATAATTTTTAGGCAATAAAATGCAATAAATTTTCCACTGTTTTTATACATCAAGAAATTCCTTTCTTCTTTGTGATACCAGAAGAAAACATTCCAAATACAAAATATTTGTTGACCAAATGTATAAACAGACTTTATCCTCCCATACTTTTTGCTACCTCTCGTACAAACTAACCGATTTTTTGAAATTTAGTTTCTTCCCCTGCAACTCCTAATTAATTTAATTTAATTAATTTGAGCCAAATTTGATGCATATCATGCGTCTGGTACCTCTCATACGAATTGACAAATTTATCGAAATTTAATTTTTCCGCTGTTTCTCTAATTCGAGAATTGCAGTTACTTAAACTTTATCAAAAAAAACGCTTAAAGTGTACTAAATTTCACTGAATCTGGTGACTAAAACGGCTATTTTGGCTAAAACGGCTAATTTGTAGCGGGAGGTGCGAGAATTTGTACCGTAATTTAGTTTGCTGCAGTCTATGAATTAACAAATCCAGCGGAAAAAGTAAATTTTGGAAATCGGGTAATTTTTGGGGAAGGTACCAGAATTGAATTTCGGAATTTGGGTAATTTGTGTGGAAGGTACCAGAACTTCAATATAGTTAATTTACAATTTACGACTACGATTGGGAAAAATATTAGTCTGTGCCAAGTGTTGAGAACTTTCATAAAAATGTACGACAGTTATGATGTCTAGAAAGAGCCAGACAGAAAAAAGAGAAAAAGGAGATGAAAAAATGGATAAAGATACTCGTTACCTTATACGGCTTCCTCTAGGTGTTACATTTTTGTCATATCAAATGATGTACGAGTATAAAGTGTGTTCAAAAAATAAGGTGAATTTTTATTTTTCTCAAAAAATATTTATTTATTCATCAATTTCTAGTTTATCTCCTTCAAAGTAGCCCCCCTCAGATATAATACAGTTGTGCCAGCGTTTTTCCCAATCCTTAAAGCAGTTCTGATATGCACTTTTTAGCATGTTCTTGAGCTCTCTCAGCGATTCGGTTTTTATCTCCTCAATCGTCGCAAAATGCCATTCTTTCATGGATCTCTTTAATCTTGGGAACAGGAAAATGTCGAAGGGCCAAATCTGATGAATACGGTGGCTGAGGCATGATAACGCTGTTATCTTTTAGCCAAATAATCTCTCACAAGCAAAGATGAGTGAGCAGATGCATTATCATGATGCAAAAACCATGAATTTTTTTTCACAATTCCGAGCGTTTTTTTCGTATTGCTTCACGCAAACAGCGCTTAACTTCAAAGTAATACTCCTTATTTATCGTACGACCTTGTGGTAAGAACTCCTGATGCACTACGCCATGGTAATCGAAGAAAACAGTGAGCAAAACCCTGACATTTGATCGAATTTGGCGTCCTTTTTTTGGTCTTGGCTCTCTTGGACTCTTCCATTGAGACGATTGGGCTTTGGTTTCGATGTCATAAGCATATACCCATGATTCGTCACCAGTTATGATCCTTTTAAGCAAATCTGGATCATCGTTAACGTCATTCAACAATTCCTGAGCGATGCTCATGCGACGTTGTTTTTGGTCAAAATTCAGCAATTTTGGAACGAACTTCGCTGCCACACACTTCATATCCAAAATTTCCGAAAAGATTGCATGGCATGAGCCAACCAATATGCCGACATCCTCAGTAACTTCTGTAATTGTGGTTCGACATTTCTCCATAACAATTTTTTTCTTTTTATCAACATTTTCATCGGTTGATGATGTGCTGGGGCGTCTAGAGCGAGCGTCGGCATTCACATCTTCTCGACATTCTGTGGAAAGCTTGTACCGCTTGTAAACATTTTTTTTGACTCAGGGTACTCTCACCGTATGCCACTGTCAACAGTTCAAGTGTTTTGAGTACTTAATTCCATTTTTTACACAAAGTTTGATGCAACTTCTTTGATTCATTTTTTTCGATAGTAGAAAATCGCCGAACCCGCAAAACGTTTGTCTTATTTATGCCTCTCACAAACAAACTAAACATGCTATGTGGATAAAACCATCAAACTATCTTCGAGACGAGTGTACCAACATAAAAAAATAATAATCGAAAGTCGAATGTACGTAGCTCGCGAAATTTGAAAATTAACCCTATTTTTTGAACACACCTCGTATATCTTCATTCCCCATTTTTTTCAAATAATCTTCGGAATAAAATAAAATTTCTTTTTGATTTTTCTATGATATTTTACAGATATATGTGAATGAAGAAACACTGGAAGAAGTGAGGAAAATGATAAAAGATATACAGAAAATACTTCGAACGGTTATAAGCGAGGCCGATTGGCTGGATGCAGAAACGCGTGAGGCTGCTCTTCTAAAAGAGGAATACATGACCCATTATGTGGGAAGATACGACGATAAAGCTATGACTAAACGACTTTTAGGAGAGTTGAAAAATCTAAAATTCATCGAAGGAAATTATGAGGCGAATAATTTAAACTTATTGAAATTCCAACAGTTTATGCAGCGTTACAATGGCCTGCATCACGATGTTATCGATAATACTACCAAACCGCTAACATTGTTAGTGAGTATGCAGCCCAATGCTTTTTACTATCCCATATCTAACGGCTTGTACTTTATGTCTGGTGTTCTACATCCACCGGTTTTTCATACATCATGGCCCAATGCCTTAAAATATGGCACATTGGGCTATTTGGTGGGACACGAATTTACACATGGCTTTGATACACTAGGCGCTAAATACGATCATCTGGGTAATAACAATTCTTGGTGGTCCAAAGAATCACAAGATCAGTTCGATGAACGCTCGCAATGCTTTATAGACTATTTTCAAAACTATTTCGTTCCGGAAATAAACCGTTTCATTAATGGCAACATTACAAGGGATGAAAATATTGCTGATGCTGGTGGCTTACGCATAGCCTTCTTAGCTTATCGCCGTTTCGAGGAGGAGTTACTTAAGAGATCTGATTCAAATGCACTACAAAAAGATGAGCAGATGCCCAGAATTAATTTATCGCCGGAACAATTGTTCTTTTTGGCAACAGCACAATGCTGGTGCGCATCGTTTAAAGAAGCCAATTACTGGGAAGAATTAAAGGATAGCCACACAATTGATAAATATCGTGTTCTTGGCATGATGTCAAATAACGCTGACTTCGCAAGGGCCTATAATTGTCCGGTCGGTAGCAAACTTAATCCAGCTGCAAAGTGTAGGGTATGGTGAATGTCAAGTATGTAATTAAATTTATCTAAAATAAAAAGACATTGTATATAAAAACTACTAATTGCTAAGGATTTACTTATTGTATCGCATTGCAGCGCATTACTTTCAGTTGGGAATCTGAACTGGTAAGTTATAATATGCATACTGCCTCCACAGACATTAGGAGAATCTTTAAATCTTCTAATTTATTATACAGATTAGTGAAATATTAAAATGAAAAAATTAATTTTTAGAAGGAAATCAAAAGAGGATTTATATCTATTGAGACAGCATAACATTTTTATAAAATTTAATTTTATAAAACATAACAAAATTATTTAATTTTATATAGCACATACAATTTAATTTACAATTATTAAAACATTTTCAATGACAACAGTTTAAAGTGATAATAATATCAGATTTCAACATTTGTTCACCCTCAGATACGATATATTTTGTGGAGTAGCCAAGAAACTGAATTAATAAATGTTCCTAAATCCCGAATTGCGTCCCCTACAATTGAGAGGTGTTTCCAATTTGTAATAAAAAAACACAAAATTACGAGCTTTGCAGATATATACGTACATATGGATGCCTACTTAGGAATGACTTTTTACAAAAAAGAATCATATCTGAAGTAACCCGATTATTTATTAATTATTATTAAAAAATATAATGCACCATATAGTTTCGTAATGCGTAAGCCAATATCTCCAATAAATTTAGACAAATTCTCTGTTCGAAAAATAGAACTAAAACGTTAGGTAATTTTAATATAATTTTTTTTTTATCATTTAACTGTGGCAAATATACCTAAGTATTTTAGGTGCCCCATCACATCGCTTTTTGTAATATTGAAAATTTTCAATAGCAATTTTTTCTCTGTAATGAATTATTGTCTATACTAAGTGTCAATAAAGTATACTCTCTGTACGAATATTGTCCATGAAGGCAATTTTCTATACGAAAAGTGTCAACAAATAGCTTTTCCTATATGTAAGGTGGAAAGGTAAAGGAAAGGAAAGGAAACAAAGATAATTTTCTATATGGAAAGTGTCAAAAAGGTATTTTATCTTTCCAAAAAGTGCTATACGAAAAGAGTTAATTATGACATTTATCGATATGAAAACTGTCAATTACGGTGCCTTTCTATACAAAAAGTGTCAATGAAGATACTTTTCTATATCGCAGGATTAGGTTTTCTAAGCGAGTGATGCCTGATAAATTATATTGAATTTAGGATAATTAAAGGTAAATAAAAAGCTGGGTTAAATTCCAGTCGATTTACAAATTTCCACAAAATTTGTAACGCAATACAATTAGCAATAAATCGGTCAATTTGTATGGGAGGTACCAGAAAGAGCACGTTTAATCAAACGATTTTCTCAAATATTACAGGAAATTACAGATGAAAACAGTATACAACAATTCAAGTCTCTCCTGTGTACGTAATAGGAGTTACCGGAAAAAATGTGGATTTCAGAAAATTATTCTAATTATGTGAGAGGTATAAGAAATGGTACATTTATGTACAACCCTCGGTTGCAATCTGGCAAAATATATAATAATATAGTGTAAAGTTTTAGGAAGCTTCATACAGATTTATGACAATTTTCGTGTCAACCAGCCAGCTAGATGGGCACCGTTCAATCGAATTTAAAAATCTTAAAGTATATTCTGGCAACAGATTCTAGTCAACATTTGATTTCGGGTGTTAAATTTCAGTCGTTTCAATATAAAAACGAAGTTTTATACGTCGAAAATATTACATAGTTGATATGAACCAAAATTGTATCTGTATTGTAAGTAATATAATTCTGACTGAGGCGTAGTTGAGGTTAATTGGTTGATGATGTTATACACAAATAATTTAGGTACGAAATTAATTGTTATTGACAATCAAATGACCATTGGTTACTAATAATGACTATTGGTTACTAATAACCAATCTCTTCCTTTTTATATATTATGACAGTTAAAGAGAATACCAATAACTATTTACAAATTACATTTATTAAAGTAAATACAATATTATATTATTACCCAGGAGCATTAGGGCTTTATCCAAAGTCAGTTATGGCTCACAATTTGCATAACAGCAATTTTATATACCTAAAAGTTAAATCATTAATTCTAATACTTTTTGTATAACAATATTCTTCTTAGCGCCTTATAGCGCTCTTATTAATGAACATTTCTCCCAAACATTATAATAAAGCATGTTTTCTGTACATCGGTGCTTTTCATATAAAGGATTACCTTTGAAGACACTTTCAAATAGAAAAGTATATTGAAAGGTGAACTTCGCATAGAAAATTATCATGAAAGGCACGTTTGACATAGGATAGTTTCATGAAAGGTACTTTTGCTTTAGAAAAGTCCTATAGAATACACTTTTCGTATAGAATAGTGCCATAGAAGATAACCTTCTTATAGAACAATGTCGTGGAAGAAACTTTTCATATAGAAAGGAGCCAGAGAAGACATTTATCATGTGGAAAAATGTCGTTCGACAAGCTTTTCTTATGGAAAAGTATCTTGGAAGACGTTTTTTCTGTAGAAAACTGTTATGGGAAACTTCTTTTATAGAAGAGTGTCACGAAAGATATTTTCGATTTAGAAAATTCATTACATGTAGGAAAAAGAAAGCTACCGTTTAATTCTGATCAGTACACTTTACGTATACATGTTTGGAAGACTTTGTTATTGTTGAAAAGTGCATATTCTGTATGAACAGGTTCGTACAAGACGCGTCTTTGTATGAAAAATGTCTTCCAAGGCCCTTCTTCACATAAAATGTCTTCTAAGACAGACGAATTGCGGTTTCAAGACCGTTCTACATATGAAAAAACTCTTCCAAAACACTTATTTATACGAAAGGTGTCTATTCTCTTAAAACTCAATTATCCTTAAGCTACTAACCTTACTCGAAATACTCTGTCATGGTTGCTCGCATCTTCACCGATAATTTCTTTATCATGACATCTTCAAACTATTGAAGAATGTAAGAAGAAAGAAGAAACTAGAATGGTTAATTTAATTTATTAGAAATCAGCTACCGTTTTCTTCAACTACACAACTGCAAACATTTTTGGCGTATATAAAGTTAGGAATTAGATTTTTTTTTTTAATCTGTACTTGCCATTTCACATTTTTTATCAAATGCTTTCACACTTTTGCACGAGTGGAAAATTTTCCAGCAAAATATTTCGAGACCAAAGGTTGGTGCTATGCTGACTTTTCAAGGCGAAACCTCATATTAAAAAATTGGTCGAGGAATTTGAAGCTAAACTTTTCTACAAGATAGTACTATGTTTTTTAAAGAGGAAAATTTGCATAAGTGGCGACGCCAACTTTTTTTTGGTAATTACCAACACCGAAATTAAAATAACGTACATTTTTACGTCGCAATATCTTCATTACACATTATAAATTTGCAAATAAAAGAAGACGCAACTTAACTCTACAAATATATTAGCGAACGCAAAAATAGATCATAATCTGAAAACATCAGCTCTTCCACTTTCAGTGTTGGAAATCAACACAAAAAAGCGCTTTCAGTGTTGGAAATCAGCAAAAGAAAAGCTGGCAATGCCGTTAAATTTTTGCATGAAATGGATTTTTTCCTTGTGAAGAGAACACAAACTTGTTGTTTTTTCTACAGTTACGTCACAAAAATTTTACACAGATTTTTTCAGTGTATCCAGTAAGAAAATTTAGCGTTGTTAAGTCAGCTGTGAAAACATCTGAGATTTTCATCCACCACAGTGGTTTTGGACAATTTAAACACCGCGTAATTTATTACAAAATGTTCAAGTTGAATAATATAAAGCAGCTACAAAGTTTTATTAGGATTCTATCAAACACTCGAAGAAGTTATCCAGCGTTTAGGGATGGTGTAAAGACCGGTATGCAAGAATGTAATTCTGCCCTGCTTCTGAGGCCACAAAGCAGACACATTAGAGTGTCTACATCTGTGCAGAAATACGACAAGAAATCGACGAATAAGGATCTGGATTCTGACAGTGAAGACGAGGACGAAGCAGAATTCAAAGACGAACGAGACTCTAAGGTTGTGAAGGCCAAAGTAAATTCCCTGAGGGCAGATTTGTTACTGAAAACCGGCTTGGGGATAGCCAGAAAGTATGCAGGTGTTATCATTTGCGTAATATAGAACTGTGTGATTCTTATTTAATTGCACGTTATTTCCCCCGCAGCAAAATTGAAAACATTTTCTACGAAAGTCGGATACGAGTCAATGGCGAGAAACTACCAAAGAAGAGCGTTCAGGTTGGTTGTAGATATCATGCACAATTGGCAAGTGCTGTTTTAATTTGTAAATTTTTAGCTCAATGAAGGCGACGAGATCGACGTAATAAGGGGTTTTAGCCAAACAAACCCTTCCCATTTGGTTATCTCCCGCGTAATCGTATTGTCGGTGGAGGAACGTGAAGAGGGCCTAAATGTCATTTTGAGGCGTTACAAGAACTTGCTGATAGAGAACTATTCTGGTATTAACGCTTTCAAATCATCTAGTGTTTCTGATCACTGAAATTTCACAGTAGTAATAATACGGTATTTTCTGATTAGAACCGTACAGCGTAAGGCACTTAAGTTCTCTTCAAATGATTTAATTGGTCATTGATTTAATTTTGTCATGAAATTGCAGCTTTGTAAAATAAACGAAACGATACGGAAACCATTTTCCACCTTCAGCTAGATAAAATAAAGTAGGGACCATTTTCATACTTTCAACTGAATAATGAATGTGTATATAATATTTGGTACGGGTCAGAAGTGTTCTATCCAGAAGGAAGCGTTTAAGGTACCAGGTATCTTTTGACCATTCTCATTTCATGACCGTTTGAACATTGTCGTTCTGTCTAACTGGCAGGCTGGTGGATACGACAACTGCTGTAAGTCTTTATAGAATTTCTCACAACTTGGCACGCCCAATATTCCGTAGCTGCCACTTCTCATATGCAATTTTCGGTGATTTCTTCTTCTTCTTCTTCCTTCTAGTACCTTTTATACAAATTGACCTATTGAACGAAATTAAACTTAACACTGTAATCCTTAATAATGCGTTATAATGCTGGGTAAAATGTGAGAAAATCGACCGAATAATCACACCCTCTCCGGTAAAAGTGAACTGCACAGCCATGGCCCTCAAGGTACTACGTAAATAAATTAGCTGAATTAGCAGAAATCGATGATCCGTCTGCATTTCCAAACGGAGGACTTCAAAAACTTAATTATTTTTCCGCAAGAATTTATCTAACTTCCAAGCAACATGAAAGAATTAAAGATTAAAAATTGAGGGCTTGCTTTCATGAAGCTACTTATATTAACAAAACCAATACGTAGATGCTAATTGAAGTAAGGATTACTATCTATTATGCGCCTTATGTAGACAGCAATTTCAAAAGATTTGGTACCATACGGCTCCAGTTCTCCACGCCAAGCTTTGATTTTGACGAAGTCAGTTCACTTCCAGTATAAAATTGGGGTAATAGTGACTGTGAATGGAATTTGATACACGTCTCTAATTAGCCAACTGATTTCTGCTAACTGATATCTTTCGACAGGTATTGACTCTGTTCCAAATGATAAATCCAATCCAAACAATAAAAACAGAGCTTACATTGTCTTTACTATCAACACAGCTATCGATTGTGCGATTCTGCGTGGAAAGTAAAGCAAATATTAAACACAACCTTTGCAATTATTTTTTTACATTCTTATTTTTGTTTTTATTTCTCTTCTTTTTCGGTTTTCTGTTAGGATTTGCCTTGATTTTGTGAACGATCAATGGTTTATAACCGCTCAAGAAATCATCAGAATCATCGGAGTCCACTTCATTCTTAGAATTTGTAATGGGGGCGTCATCAACTTCCATTGTAGGACTTTCAGCAATTGTTTTTGGTGCATTAGGTATTTTATCCATAATTTGTGTTAGAGCATTCAACGCTTCGTCCCTGTCCTCTTTTAAGTGCAGTTTGCTAATACCTACATTATCTTCAGTGAATGATATAAAATCACCCGACCATGATTTTACTTCATTTTCGGGAATCTTATTTGTATTTGTTTCTATTTCATGTTCCGCCTGTTCCTCGAGACATTTTGATGGTTTTTTATGTTTAGCACGTTTGGTTATTTCTTTGTTTGCTTCCTTACTAACTTTAGGCTTCCTTCTGTGCTCCACCCATTGACGCAATTCGTCGCTGATTTCTTTCAAATCTTTTGGCAGAACCATGCACAATGCTCGAATTCCAAACAATTTCTCAGTAAATTCTTCTAAGCGCGGTTGGGCATAGACAGGCTGTGTCTTATCTTTAACCTCGGCATTACGAGCTATCAATGATACAATATGAATCGGCTTTATGCTTAGCGATATGAATACACAACTGCTTTGGGCATTGTTTATACAACGCAGGGAACTCTCCAGGCCCAAACAAATACGATTGTTGGTTGCAAACTCACTGGGCTTAACGTCACTGCGATCTATTGACGACTGCAATATATTCCTGAGGGACTCCAATTCGTCGTCATTCAAAGACGGGCTGGAAAGAGACACCGATATTGAATGGAACATTTGATTGTATTAAATTAAAAACGTACCTTCGCTTTCTGATCGGATTCGTCAGAATAGTTTTCAGTTTTGGTAAAAGTTTTTGCTTGCCTTTAGTTTCTTTGGCTTTCAATGTGGCCAGGCTCATTTTGGAAAATATGAAAACAAACTCCGAATGTAATCAAACCACCGTACTTGTGTTATGACTTAGCGGAGTATGTTCAATGCAAGTGCTTCATCAATCAAAAAGATTTTAGGCGATGTTCACAAGAGACATGAACTGTTGATACTTTGAATATTCAAATGTAATCAGTACACTCAAAAAAATGTAGGAGTACCGTCAAATTTATAATGTGATTTCATATAAGTGCAACGGTAGCATAAGCTTTCATACACATTAGGTACTTATACTAATAAATATAGGTTTGTTTGAAAAATTAACTAAAACTGTTGGTAGTTCTCCGAACAGATTTTTAAAATTAGTTAATACTTTAAGGGTAACATAAAAAAAGTATTCTAGCCACTTTAACCGTATCGTTCTACATAATTTCGCAAATAATAATAATGTGATATTTCTCAATTACTTTATGCGTTACAATATAATGATACAGTGTTTAATATAACAATAGCTAGTTAAAAATTTTCTACGGAAACAATTTTTATACGAAAAAAGGTAATTTTCTATCTAAAAAGAACATATTTTCTCTATATATATAAGTAAAAAGTACCTATAAAGACTCTTACCTAAACGATAAATGCCTGTAAAGAAGCTTATCATTATGAAAAGGGTCTGTAAAGATAGTTTTCTATATGGAAATCTTTGTTTCTAGATTAAAAGTATACTTAAAGATACTTTTCTATATGAAATGTTCTTGGAGAAATTTTTCTGTACACGTCAACAACAAGACTTTTCTATCCAAGAAAAACAATTATATTAAGGCACCACTCTAGCGTCTATAATACACTTTCCGCATGAAAACAATTTTCTATACGAAAATTGATTTTTAATGCAATCTTCTGCATGCACATTTTTTATGAAGACACTTTCTATTTTAAGTGTCTACAAAAACACTTTTCTATTTTATGGAAACTGTCTATACATAAGAAAAGTGTTTATGAAAACATGAGAAGCGTCTAAAGAGACTATTTTTTTTTTTTTTTTTTTTTTGTGAGATATGCTTCCGAAGACACTTTACATACAAACGCACTTGATCCGCGTATTGCACACTGATGTATTTGCTGTTTTCTCATTGTTGTCAAATCGTTCGGCACCGGATAATCCCAAAACCTTCTCAAGAAATTTCGCAGATGTTAAATGCTTAATTTCCAGATCTGTATTATTTGCCTTTAACTTTCTTCACAGCTCACGAAGGTAACCTTATTCTTCTTCCTTTAAAAATAGTCCGAAAACATTTTTTTAAATACATATTCAATTAGCACTACATATTTATTCTATACTTTAGTTTAGTTTAGTTATCTATACTTGATAGCAAAAAATTACATTTTTTACAAGAGTGTGAAATGACTATTGACTTTGGTAATAGTACTCGTATTTAAATTAGGGAATTTGTACGGCAGGTAATTCAAATTGTTCGGTAATGCTATCCATTTTGATTTTTGGACCCTAGTAAACTTTTAACGTATAGGCATGGCATGCGCCAAATTCAGCTAAATTCATTGCATCTTCCTGAAAGATATGAAGTTAAGAATTTATAGATTAAATCGGTCATTTGTAAGGGTGGTACCAGAAGGAGCAGGGTTTTTACAAATTTTACATATTAACACAAAATAAAATGCAGGGAAAAATGTGAATTTCGGAAAATCAGTTAATTTGAGTGAGTGGTACCAGAAGTGCTAGTTTAACGTAGCCTATCCGCGATCCGGCAACGATCTGCCAAAATGTTACGCTGTGGTAAGTTTCAGAAATTCGATAAACGTTTTCGACCCCAGCCAGCTAGAGAGATGGACATTGCTCATAAAACACATTTTTAATCGGATCAAATGACATACGGCTTCGTTCTTTCGTGAGAAAGTATAAATATGGATTTTTTTTAAACAAGTCTGCACTAATTTTCTATGTAGTGATAAATGGGCAAAGACCAATCGAAGATTTCATTTGAACAGTAAAACTTTGTTTATGCAGTCCGAGCCAGATTTTCGTTTGCTTCACATTTATATACATACGTACATTCATATCTCGGCACTGAACAATTTTTCCAGGCATTTGTAAAAATACGCCCAATTTTGTGTTAATGTATGGCACTTAAGTCTAAACACTAGCAACATGTCTAAGCGCAAAATTTATTGAAACATCAATTTGGCAGGAAAAAACCTTAAGTTTTCTGTGGCTTAAAAATCTCTGTAATAGCATGTCCAAACAAAATTTTCATGAACAACTGCGAACCGCTCAAACGAAAACTGATCGAGAATTACGTCTGCGGTAACATCATAAATTTAAATATGCGACTTTAAAAAGACTTTAAATGGATTGAACGCTCTGGGCTTTAGACGTTCGTTCCGAAAAGCGAAAATTGTATTTGAGTTGCATACCAGGCTTAACCAACATTTGAAAGCGTTAAATCCCCGAACTCAGTAAAAAATTGTTTTAAAACTTGTTTGTTGCATATGATTTTTATTTATTAAAATAAAATATGCATAAGGAAACTATATTTTATATCTTTGCAACAAATTTTGATACATCTAATGTCTGTATTATTTTTAACATTTTTGTCTATAAATTTAATATAAATCATCCAACGATGGCATAACATCAGTAGAATATCGTATGTGTTTATATTGCCGTTGAATGCTATTTTGCAGTGGTCTGGGCGTCAACTGATTTGAAATATCTTTCATTAGAGACCTAGAAGATTTTTGCTTGAGATTGCCGTCGAATGAGATGCTATGCATGTCATCAGCTTTGCGTGCGTCAGTTTCTTCTCCATCTTCGCCGTTAGTTGCTAAGGACGAAAAGTTACTGCGAGCTGTAGTTGTATTGAAAGCAAATGGTTGATTGTTAGTCTTTGGTTGTACGGTCGAAAATTCGTTTTGGGCATCGATATTAACATTAACTGCTAATTCTTTTATAGGCAATGGGTTTAATGTTGCCGCTTCTATGGTATTGTCATCTGCGGAAGGTTCTGTAACTTTGAAATATTCTTCGGGCCACGTTGTAATAATTATATTGAGATTTTCTGTTGTAGATTTTCCGTCGTCGATTCTTGCCATCACAGTAGATGATGTTATTTTCGAATCTTGGGAAGTTCCGGTGATCTGCTCATTTATATTATCTACTGCAATGGGACTAAACTGCGATTCCGTAGTGAAATTACCACTGGAAGGTGTACTTGTAGTCGTCTCCTCTATAAATTGGGTCACTTGAGCGGTTGTTGTATCATCGCTTGAAGATTCAAATAAAACTGAGAAATCTGTGGCTTCATTGGGTATGATTGTATCCACGTTATTCACGGTTGTGAGTTGTGTAGGATCCGTGGTAAATAACGGAAGCCTTGTTATGTCATTGCTAAAAGATGAAACCGTGGTACTGATGACGTGAGATGATACCGCTTCGTCCTCGTTGTAATCCACGGTTGTTGTTTCTATATAACTACCACTATCTTCTGAGTTGGATCCGTTAGAATTTCTTGTAACTTCTGTAATGGTCGTATCTTCGGCTTCGCTGTGTTCAGTAGTGGTAGTAGTTTCCTTTTCATCCGTACCTGGTATGATTAAAAACGACGCATTCGTTATGCCATCGACAGCTGGAACAGTTCCAAACTCCGTCTTCGTCATTTCGAAGGATTCAGATTCACTGGTTTGATCTAATATTGAAACTGTGCTTGCCGTAGTTGTGGAATAATCATGGTTATTACTCGAATCTGTGGTGGTTAAGTTTTCGACTTCATTACGATCATTGAACGTAATTTCCTTCAAACCAGGGTTCGGCGTGGTGGAAAGATATTCATTCATTTGATCTTCGATAGTTTGAGTTGTTGAATCGATATGGGTAGCTGATTCAAATGCGGCATCTGTTGTGGAGAACATATTGAAATCTTCATCAACCATTGTAGGTGTTTCGATGGATTCAGACTCAGTGTTTTGATCTAACATTGAAATTGTGCTTGATTCCAAATTTGGCGTAATTGTGGAATAACCGTGATTATTGCTTCGAATTTCTGTAGTGATTGAATCTTCGACTTCAGTACGATCATTGGACGTAGTTTCCTTCAAACCAGGGATCGGTGTGGTGGAAAGGTATTCATTCATTTGATCTTCAATAGTTTGAGTTGTTGGATCGCTATGGGTACTTGATTCAAATGCGGCGTCTGTTGTGGAAAATACATTCATATCTCCATCAATCATTCCAAGGACACCTGTAGATGTTTCGAAGGATTCAGGCTCAGTGTTTTGATCTAATATTGAAATTGAGCTTGATTTAAAATTTAGCGTAATTGTGGAATAATCGTGGTTATTGCTTGAAAGTTCTGTGGTGGTTAAGTCTTCGACTTTATTATGATAATTGGACGTAGTTTCCTTCAAGCCAGGGATCGGTGTGGTGGAAAGGTATTCATTCATTTGATCTTTAATAGTTTGAGTTGTTGAATTGCTATAAGTACTTGATTCAAATGCGGCATCTGTTGTGGAAAACTCTTTCAAATCTTCATCAATCATTTCAATGACACCTGTAGATGTTTCGAAGGATTCAGGCTCAGTGTTTTGATCTAATATTGAAATTGTGGTTGATTCCAAATTTAGCGCATTTGTCGAATAATCGTGATTATTACTTGGAGTATCTGTGGTGGTTAAGTCCTCGATTTCATTATGATCATTGGACGTAGTTCCATTCAAACCTGAGATCGGTGTGGTTGAAAGGTATTCATTTATCTGATCTTCAATAGTTTGAGTCGTTGAATTGCTGTGGGTACTTGATTCAAATGTGACGTCTGTTGTGGAAGACACATTCAAATCTTCATCAATCATTTCAAGGACACCTGTAGATGTTTCGAAGGATTCAGGCTCAGAGTTGTTTTGATCTAATGTTGAAATTGTGGTTGATTCAAAATTGAGCGTATTTGTGGAATAATCATGATTATTACTTGAAACTTCTGTGGTGATTGAATCTTCGACTTCAGTACGATCATTGGACGTAGTTTCCTTCAAAGCAGGGATCGGTGTTGTGGAAAGGTATTCATTCATTTGATCTTCAATAGTTTGAGTTGTTGAATCGCTGTACGCATTTGATTCAAATGCGGCGTCTGTGGTGGAAAACACATTCAAATCTCCATCAATCATTTCAAGGACACCTGTAGATGTTTCGAAGGATTCAGGCTCAGTGTT
>JAHXMU010000118.1:5337566-5348054 GCA_019455685.1 Philornis downsi | reverse complement strand
CACCTGTAGATGTTTCGAAGGATTCAGGCTCAGTGTTTTGGTCTAATATTGAAATTGTGGTTGATTCCAAATTTAGCGCATTTGTCGAATAATCTTGATTATTACTTGGAATTTCTGTGGTGATTGAATTTTCGACTTCAGCACGATTATTAGACGTAGTTTCCTTCAAAGCAGGGATCGGTGTGGTGGAAAGGTATTCATTCATTTGATCTTCAATAGTTTGAGTTGTTGGATTGCTATGGGTACTTGATTCAAATGCGGCGTCTGTTGTGGAAAACACATTCAAACCCCCATCAATAATTTCAAGGACACCTGTAGATGTTTCGAAGGATACAGGCTCAGTGTTTTGATCTAATATTAAAATTGTGGTTGATTCAAAATTTGGCGTAATTGTCGAATAATCTTGATTACTACTTGAAATTTCTGTGGTGTTTAAGTCTTCTATTTCAATACGATCATTGGATGGGGTCGGTGTAGTGGAAAGGTATTCATTTATTTGATCTTCATTCGTTTGAGTTGCTGTTGTTGTGTAGCTGTTGGTACTAGATTCGAATTCAGCATCTGTTGTGGAATATAGCTTTATATCTTCATCAATCTTAAAAACGGTGGTTATTTCAGGATTAGGACTCGTAAATATACCGTCTACATCCGTTGTGGTCTGCAATGACTCGAGCCTCGTGGTTTGATCCAATGTCGAAACTGTACTTGTAATTGTAGAAGTCTCCAATGCGTCAACTGCTGTCGTGTGATCTAATATGGCACTTGTACTATACTCCGTAGTTGTGGTGTAATAAGAACTGTCTTCAGTAGTGCTTATTCCTGGTATACTCGCATTTGCCTCAGTTAGTGTAGCCCAAAATTCAGATACTGTTGTTTGATCCAAAGAGGAAACTGTAGTAGATTCTACATTTGCTGGTATTGTGGAATATCCAGCATTATTTTCGGCATTATAAGTAGTTGTTGTTACTTCACTAATAGGTCTTGAACTTGTGCCATAAATGTCGGTAGTTGTTTCTAATGATTCAAATCTAGATTCCGTAGTCATTCCCGTGGGGGTAAATTCAGCATTGTTTTCGGATGTAGTTACTTCGGTTATAGGACTTTCAGAACCGATAGGTACGTGCGATAATTCAACAACAGTTGTTTGATCTATATTGGAGACTACGGTCGCTTCTGCTGTGAAGTATTCAGTGGCAGGTGTTGTATATATATCTGAAGTATAAGTTGGCTCTAAAGTTGATGCGGATATAGTCGTTACATCAATTATGAAAGCGGTGGTAGTGCCAAGATCTTCTGTTGTGGTATAAACTGATGATTCTTCAGCGCTTTCAATAATCGTAGTTACTTCCCTAATAGGAGCAGAATCTGTTACTGTATTAATCACATCGTTGGTTGTTGTATCCAAGTTTGCAGATGTCGTACTTGCAAGGAGCGTGGAATAAACTTCTGTTGTGGTCGTTGTGGGAATTGTATCTACAACTTCAGATGTGGAGTCTGAAATTGCGGACGTAGTGCTTGAGGGTATATTATGGGAGGTGTCGCTTGATGTAGTGTGTGAAGTTGAAGATGTTGTGTTTGGAGAATATACTTCGGTTGTAGACTGCCACACATTCATTTCAGTTGTCATATTATTTTGTGTTGTTTCATTTCCTTTTGGTGCCGTTGAAGGACCCACTGTTGTGGGAGCAGTTGTCACTTTATTGCTTGCAGTAGTACTGGCTATGGCATTGAATTTTTCACCTCGGTCTCCATTGCCAGTCGTGGTATTGAAATTTAAAGAGTTTAATATTTTACTAACATAACTGTGGTCGTAAATGGACGGCCTCGCTGATGGCACATATGGTTTATAAACCTTATAATTGAACGGTTTACGATTTGCTATATATTTTTCTGCGAGATTAATAAACTCTTGACGTGATTTGAACGTATCAAATGATCTTGGCTTTACTTCGGGTAGATTTAAAATCCGACCTAAAGATACGCGAAAATCAGCCGTTCTACTTTTTGGGGGCGGATTAAAGGAAAACAACTGGGAACTGGTATAACTCAGAACATTACTTGCACAAATAATCACGAAGACTACAGATATCCTGGACATCATTATGGTGGTAATGTGAAATGCCAACTGTTGATGTTGTCAAGTGGTAACGACTTTAAATACCTTTCTATCCAAATTCAACTTTGTACCTGCTGGCTGTGGCATTAAGTATTACTGATTTATTGCCATTTATGACATTTGCTTCGAAGATGGCAAGAGAATTTTCCAGTTTATACTGACACCGTCAGGATTAGGATTGCAGTTTCATTTCTACCTGTTATATACGGCGGCACATAGAAATTTGCCAAAAGAAAGAAACAGCAGGTAGTTTTTTTCGTTTAATGTATTTTGGATTGTACTAATGAGAAAGAAATCCCCTCATTGTTTATGTTCGTCTGTTTAACCTTAAAAAATCAATAGAACAATTTTGCGGGAAACACGATGGTTCATTCACTGTAACAATGAGAATTTCCAATGAGAAGTAACAATTATGCTTCAAATGCTGCTCACAACAATGGTACTCATATTTCTTTAAATGTGGAATTTCTCACGTAAAAATCTTTAAGAGCTGGCTATTTTTTAATTGAACGTTTGAGAAAATAGGTTTCAACGGTGATCATGGTTGTTTTTACAACAGCAAAACATATTTGTGTACAAAGTGGCGCACCAATTGCACTACAATAAGAAGTTCAAATAACTTTTTATTTAATCAATGTATTTCATTTATTTTTTTTACTATATACAAAACTTAATTTTATTTTATATAACTAATCACTAAACATAAATAATAAATAAAAAAATTATGAATTTGCAAGCAAGTTTGAAATATGAATTTTTATATTAAAAATGAGGTTCATAATCAAAAACCATATTATTTCTGACTTATGGCTCATTCAGTCGGCGGGTGAAATTAAGTGGTTTCGCATGTTATGCAATTCCATCCCATTCAATAGCTTATTTTCCATATATTAATTGGTTTGAAATCAATTGCAGAAATTTCAGCCAGTTATACTGACTCAATTATACCTTCACCCAGCGGCCATTGGAATTGATGAAAAAGTGTGGTGGTTCCAGAAAAGGCGCGGTAAATTGCTACGTATTCCACAAAAAAAGTTCTGAATTAAAGCACAATAAAAACAGCGAAGCTATAACTTTCTGATGGTCTTCGCTTAGAAATTGTAGAGGGACCCCCAATTTGTATGCCTTCAACCGAAGGAATGAAAGTATATCTCATTTGATATGACCAAAAATGTAATACACAGAAGGATGAATTCAAGGTATCAAGTATTTTTTTAAGAATATTTGTTCATGGCTTTTTAAATCGATTAAGTTACACGCAAACTGGCACAATTTTGGAAAATAATATTTGGGTATTGTAAATACGCTGTATCGACTGACCTTTTTCTGTACCTCCCGTGCAAATTGATCGATATACTGAAACTTAATTTTATTCCTATAATGCCTGATTCGCAAACCTGGATTTCTGTTCATTAATTTACTTTACAATTTTCTGTAAAACTTGATTTATCCCATGTATTCTTAGGTTCATATCTTAAATACAGTAGCTCCAAATTCAATTAAATTTGGTTAAACCATTGTCTGAAAATAGCAATGGATCGCTTTAAAAACAAATAAAACAATTTCTCTTGCACCTTGTAAATTAGAGAGTAAAGAAATATATTTATTTATTTAAATATATTATTTTCTCTATGGGCTGTATGCGGGGTGGAACCCGCGATCATTCGAACGATGAACTATACTATACAGACTGCAACAATGACCTAACCTTAAAGTGTTCTATATGAAAAGTACATGAGAGGACAATTTTTTCAAGCAAACTCCCTATAAAAACACTTTCCAATATGGAAAGTTCCTATGAAGACACTTTTATGTGCAAAAAGTTCCTACAAAAAACATTTTTTTGTATGAAAAGTTCCCATGAGTAGTGCACTTTTCTACACGTAAAGCGAAGCTAAATTTTACTATGTTGTTTGACAACAGTAATATCTCTAATAAATGTTTTTCCCGACACTTTTTATATGTAAAGCATATACAAAAAGTGCCTCTGAAAAGAATCGTTTTTCATTTTCTGTTGGGTTGTGCAGTTTGTTTGGCAATTAAAATATTGTATCGATGTGGTGCTGTTCCTGGGTACCATTGGCAACACTGCACACTGAATTGTAATGCATACAATAATACAACCTTGTAGCGGAGACATGAGCCATTGCATTAATTTTGTACGCATACCAACACTGGCGAAAGAATCTTATTGTTATGTTAATTTGCAACTGAGAGCATGTACTGAACATACTTCAAGGCCGGCATAAAGTGACATCTAATATTGAGGTATTGTTTACAACTGATTTCTCAACGCGTTTCAATTTTGTGGTAAATTTTGATAATTTCAGTGAAAATCAATAAGTAAATTTGTTAGTTACACGTCGTTGGCACTCCCAGTTGTCAATAATTAACATATCTAACAATAATTTCCACAATTTTGGACATAATTTTTAAGCGCTGCTATTTGTGCTCATCGTATAAACGTTTACAACTTAAGCACGCTTTCTTCTATCTAGTTTTTGTTTGGATAACTTTCGTGCAATATGGACTCAGACTTGTATGATGAATTTGGCAATTACATTGGTCCCGATTTGGACAGTGATGATGACGATGACCAAAGCTTGTATGGCCAGCAGGACCAACAAGATGAACGTGATGTGAGTATTGACCTTTTTGGTTTTTTTTTTTGTTGAACTCGAAGCTCGATGTTATACATTTTTTTCTGCAACTTTAGGATGAGGCTATGGACGAAGAGGAAGATCAAAATGAGGACGAAGATAAGGAGGTCACCGCTGTGGTTTTACATGAGGACAAACGCTATTACCCCACTGCTGTCGAAGTGTACGGACCAGATGTTGAGACTATAGTTCAAGAGGAAGATGCACAACCATTGGACAAACCTCTTATTGAGCCAGTAAAAAAATTAAAATTTCAGATTAAAGAACAGGAATTACCAGAAACAACCTATAACATGGAATTCATGGCGGATTTGATGGATACTCCTCCGCTTATACGCAATGTTGCTCTTATTGGTCATTTGCATCATGGCAAGACCACATTTGTTGATTGTCTGATACGTCAGACACATCCTCAATTCGATATGAATGAAGAACGGTCTTTGCGCTATACGGACACACTCTTCACGGAGCAGGAGCGTGGTGTAAGCATAAAGGCAACGCCAGTAACAATGGTGTTGCAAGATGTGAAGCAAAAATCGTATTTAATGAACATATTCGATACTCCCGGTCATGTCAACTTCTCTGATGAAATTACCGCTGCGATGCGACTGTGCGATGGTGTTGTGGTATTTGTGGACGCTGCGGAAGGAGTCATGCTGAATACAGAAAGGATGTTAAAACATGCAGTGCAGGAGAAAATGGCCATAACACTGTGTATTAATAAGGTAAGACTCGAATAAAAGAAATTGTATAGAAATGAGTGCACTGTCATTAGCCGCTTGGTTGCCACAGCAGCGTGAAGTTGATAAAACTTCGAGCTCCTACCTCTGTATTACCGTTTGAATCGTCTGTGCACAGTATATAAAATATGTGCATTCGTTGTTCGAATATGGTAAAGACCATCAGTTAGATCTAATCCTCCCATTTGGCGCTTATATTCATTTCATTTATTGAACAGTTTTGTAATTTAAAGCCTTTTGGCCAATGTTAAGCAAATTACAAAATGCATAATATAAATGCTATCAAAATTACAACAAACGAAATATAACTTAGAATATAACATCATATTAGCTAGTAACTATTAACTTATAACGCTCGAATTAAAGTGCACTATAAATAGACGTAATGGAGGGAAATAAAAATAATGAGAAAAAATTAAATATTGAAGATTGAATGGTATAGGTCAGTCCAAATTGCAAAAGTTTTTTTTTTTTTCTTTTTTTTAATTAAGTTAACAACACGGTCATCTTTATGATATTTCTTTGCTTTTTGATCATATTGTGATACCTTTAGTGATTAATCTTTTGGATTTGTTCTTGCAGACGGCCGAATACCACCATAAATCGATACTAATCGCACAATTTCGTTGTCTTTCCTCAGTGAATGTCTCCTTTCCTTATTGTTATTTCTTTGTCTGAAGAAAAGTTGCAATCTTGATTCTAATGTCTCTCACTGCTTTCAAAATATAGTTTCCTCTTCTATGAAAGTAGTATAATAACTGTCAAAGCATATGGTATGATTTACAAAGTCTTGTATAAACATTTAGCAGTTCCAATATCAGATCTATCGAATAAAATTACATTATCGTCTGCACCTTTATAAATTTCAAGGCTGTGAGAAAGGCATAACACCATGTCACCCACTTGGGTGGCTTATTTGGGAGATTTTTTCCGTAGATGGTTTTTTTTTCATCATAACTGAAATCGCCCTCACATTCATCCGAATTTACTGATTCCATGAGCTCTGTCCACAACTCATTGGATATTTTCGAAAGTTTAAACCGTTTCTTGTCTCAAAACTCTGTGTATACCCTTTATTTCTATGAGAAAAACGGATGAAAACATAAAATTAAAGCTAGAATAAAAAGTAACTTAAAAGTAGAGCTGCCTTGAGGCTGCCATTATAATACATTTTCGTTTCTAAGCCACGTTTTATCATATTTTCATAAACTAAATATTCATTCTGATGTTTAAACGATGTTCAGTTGCTCGGCCATTTTATATCCAAATAGTTTTTGGTTTTCTCACTAAGACCCTGAGCTTGAGAACATTTTTTGGAATCACACCGAATTTATGGATTCATTCCTCTTTTTGTCTCAAAGAAAAATGTTGATGCTAATGAAACCAAGTATTCAAATATACTTGGAACAAAAAGTTCAGATAATGACAAAAGCGTAAGATAGGCGCAAGATATTTGCTTCGCAAACAAATCAAATAAAGGTTCGTAAGCTTTAATAAGAGCTGTCCTGAGGCGTCCTTACCCGATAGCAGGCTAACTGGTCGTATTTTTATTGTAAAAGTCTGATCAAAAGAAATCTGCGTATTCATAATAAAACCTGATTACAACTGCCAAATAAAAACTATTAATTAAACTACGTACTATTTGTTAAAAACATTGTGGTTATTGAACAATTGGATACACCGGGGATATTCTTTCTATTATGATTGA
This sequence comes from Philornis downsi, assembly GCA_019455685.1. Classification (NCBI taxonomy): domain Eukaryota; kingdom Metazoa; phylum Arthropoda; class Insecta; order Diptera; family Muscidae; genus Philornis; species Philornis downsi. The sequence goes on along the minus strand of JAHXMU010000118.1, from coordinate 5,340,830 downwards.
CTTTTATACTATAAACTTTAATACCACTTAACAACCCAATCTAAATATTAGTGTGCCCCAATACAAAAATCTTAAATATTTTATATGTTCTTATCTTCCCCAAAATCCAAGATTGATCGCTTAATATTGGAACTGAAGCTACCTCCACAGGATGCTTACTATAAACTCAAGCATATTGTGGAAGAGGTCAACAGCTTATTGAGCACATATGGTAATGCCGATGAAACGCAATTAGTATCACCTGTTCTGGGAAATGTTTGCTTTGCTAGTTCCCTATACGGTATTTGCTTCACACTGAAATCCTTTGCCAAACTATATGCGGATACATATGAAGGGGTAAATTATGTGGAATTTTCAAAACGTCTCTGGGGTGACATGTATTTCCACAGCAAATCGTAAGTATTGCAAGTAATTCTAATAAATTTGTAATCACTAATGATGTACATTTATTTTTAGCCGCAAATTTACCAAGAAACCTCCCCATAATTCGGCTCAACGTAGTTTTGTTGAATTTATATTGGAGCCCATGTATAAAATAATAGCACAAGTGGTCGGCGATGTCGATACTACGTTAGCTGATACGCTGGCCGAGCTAAACATACGCATTACTAAGGATGAAATGAAGTCGAATATAAGACCTTTGTTACGTTTGGTATGTAATCGGTTCCTGGGTGATCTCAGCGGCTTTGTTAGCATGTGTGTGGAACATATAAGTTCACCATTAGACAATGCCAAGCGTAAGGTAGATCACATTTACACTGGACCCAAGGAGGGCAATATGTACAAAGATATGATTGAGTGCAATCAATATGGTTCATTGATGGTACATAGCGCAAAAATGTATCCAACTGATGACTGCACTTTCTTTCAGGTAGGTGTACAAATAAATCTCATAAGCTGTTTTAGAAACTTGTAACATTCCTATAGGTTATGGCTCGTGTAGTTTCGGGCACATTGCATGCCGGACAAGAAGTTCGCGTGTTAGGTGAGAATTACACTCTGCAGGACGAAGAGGATTCGAGAGTACTACAAGTGGGTCGTCTATGGGTATACGAAGCCCGCTACAAAGTTGAGTTGAATCGTGTGCCGGCGGGCAACTGGGTTTTAATTGAAGGCATCGATCAAAGCATCGTTAAAACATCGACTATTGTTGATGCCAACGCTTCAGACGACTTGTATATTTTTAGACCACTGAAATTCAATACCCAAAGCATTATAAAAATTGCTGTTGAGCCGGTGAATCCTTCAGAGTTACCCAAAATGCTGGATGGCTTGAGAAAGGCCAATAAATCATATCCTTTGCTTTCAACTCGTGTTGAAGAATCGGGCGAACATGTTATCCTTGGCACTGGTGAATTATATTTGGATTGTGTTATGCATGACCTACGTAAAATGTATTCGGAAATTGATATCAAGGTGGCTGACCCAGTTGTTGCCTTTTGTGAGACCGTGGTCGAAACCAGTTCCCTGAAATGTTTTGCCGAGACTCCTAATAAGAAAAACAAAATCACCATGATTGCTGAGCCACTGGAGAAAGGTTTGGCAGAAGATATTGAAAACGAAGTGGTTTCTATTAACTGGAATAAAAAACGCATTGGAGAATTCTTTCAAGTTAATTATGATTGGGATTTACTCGCCGCTCGGTCTATATGGGCGTTTGGTCCAGATGCTACGGGACCAAACATATTGGTTGATGACACACTGCCCTCTGAAGTAGATAAAACGTTGCTGACTTCAGTTAAGGATTCCATAGTACAAGGTTTTCAATGGGGAACCAGGGAGGGCCCATTGTGTGAGGAGCCCATACGAAATGTGAAATTTAAAATTCTAGATGCGGTCATTGCAAATGAGGCTTTACATCGAGGCGGTGGACAAGTGATACCTACGGCTAGGCGTGTAGCCTATTCTGCATTCCTTATGGCCACTCCCCGGTTAATGGAACCATACTTGTTTGTCGAAGTTCAAGCGCCAGCAGATTGTGTATCAGCGGTCTATACAGTTTTAGCTCGAAGAAGGTTTGATGATATAATTAGCGTTAATCGATAATTCCCTTAACTGTATGTTCCTTATTTCAGAGGTCACGTTACTCAGGATGCTCCTGTTTCCGGCTCACCTTTGTATACCATCAAGGCTTTCATTCCTGCCATTGATTCCTTTGGCTTTGAAACGGATTTACGTACCCATACTCAAGGTCAAGCATTCTGTCTTTCTGTTTTTCATCATTGGCAAATTGTTCCTGGTGATCCTTTGGATAAATCCATTGTTATTCGTCCCTTGGAACCTCAACAAGCTTCGCATTTGGCTCGAGAGTTTATGATCAAGACAAGGCGGCGAAAGGGCCTTTCCGAGGATGTGTCGATTAATAAATTCTTCGATGATCCTATGTTATTGGAATTGGCACGGCAGGATGTGCTGCTCAACTATCCAATGTAAATTAAGCAATGATAATTGTATTCTTAATAAAAACTGGCATGTATTATCATGGAAACAAAAATTGCTCTTTTTGGCGAAACAGGTTATTGAAGTAACAGAAAAGTAAGTGGACGCAGATTAAATAAAACTATTGCCTTTTGTTGAGATACTGGTATGCTCGAAAACTTATTTGATATTAGGACTTCTAGCCTGGATTGCGTACGATAGTTATGGTCAACAATCGTATTTCAAATTTATCGACTAAGATAATAATTTCATACATTTTTGTAATTTTTCTTCCTTCATTTCTTCGAGTAAAGCTGTAAGAACACTCTGAATGCACAATAATAGAAGCAAAGTTGTAAATTTCTGAAGTTCTCCGTTTGGGAAATGTAGAGGGAGCACCGATTTTTGCTGAATCGGCTAATTTGTATGTGTAGTATCTGGGGATCTTCGCGAAAGTTCAATTTCGTTTCGGCTTTGATATTACCAAGTTACTTAAGGTACGTTAGAAATTTTGTTTTTGAATCATATCTATATAAATAAAAATCAAATGCCGTTCGTTGGTAAGGACATCAGTTGAGAACGGCTGGACCGAATTGAATAATTTTTTTCTTTTTAATGTTCGTCGTAGTCCAACTCAGGTTTTTATGGAAAGAAAAATTTACCACGCCCACTTTTACGCCCACTTTTTTCGATTTATCTAAAATTGTAAAACGACTACACCGATTTGGCCAATTCTTTTTTTAAATGTTTGTAGTAAATGTTTCCAGTGCTGCAACAAATATGGGCGGGATTGGACAATGGGGCGTGGTACCTCCCATACAAACCATAAATTAAATATCCAATATT